>BSBK01007535.1:0-139601 GCA_027943335.1 Chamaecyparis obtusa
TTTCACACCAACAGCTAGATTTTCAAAAATTTGAACTAAGGGTTTATGCCAAAGACCTAAAATCAATTGCAAAGACCAGGGGGAAATTGCTACAGCCATGAAATTTTTTGTATGTGCTAATAGTGGCTCTGTCTGGGGAGGTATGCCTCCTGTAGGCATAGCAAGGATCTAGAATCACTGGTTAAAGTAGACCATCCCACTGGAAAAACTTGACAATAGAGAGCAACAGGACCAAAACCTTACAGACCAGGACAAAACAGGACAGGGGCAAGCAACTTTACAAGAATTTATAGAATGTACAGACCTAACTACTATTCATGGAAATAGAATACCTTCAATTGAAGTATTTCTTCAAGAATTATCCATGAACTAGCAATTCTTGAACTTCACCATTTAACTCTTTCACAATGTATGAATCTTGGCCCCATTTCTCATGAATTAGATATGGCCCTATCCAGATGGGATCAAATTTACCATGTTTTCCTTTATCCTCCAATCTAGCATTCCAAATTAATACCAAATCACCAGGTTCAAACCTCCTTTCAATAGTTTTCTTATCATACAAATTCTTAACTTGCAACTGCAATTTGGCATTTCTGGCAACTGATTCTCTTCTAGTCTTATCCAACCTAATGAGGTCTTCAATTCTCAATTTCATCTCATCATCAATGTCATCATCATATAACTAAACAAACTTGTACATCTCTAATAAATTATTCTAAGGCATTCTTGCATGTATTCCATATACTAGGTCAAATGGTGCACAACCAATTGCCCTCTTCACTATCACCCTATCAGCCCATAGAGCTAATGGTAGTTTTGAATTCCATGCCCTCCTATTCTTTGCAAGAATCCTCCTAAGGATTTTAATTAAACTCTTATTAGTAGATTATGCCTGACCATTTCCTTGTGGATGATAAGGTGAGGAATAAAAAATTTGAATTCCTAAACCTTTGCAAAAGTCCTTATATTCAGCAAACCTGAAGCACATGGCATTGTCACTTACTATTCTCTTAGGGAAACCAAACCTTGTAACAATGTTATTCAATAGAAAATAAGTCACCACCTTACTAGTTGAATTTCTTGTAGGTATAGCCTCTACCCACTTTGTCAAGTAATCAGTGGCAACTAAGATCCATGAGTGTCCTCCACGTGACTTGTTTGGTATCTCCCTAATGAAATCAATTCCCCATTGTTGGAAAGGAGCCTGTATTTCTACTAGTTTTAATGGCATGTTACCTAAAAATTTAAGCTTACCAAAGAACCTTTGATAAACATCACATGTCCTTACCAACTGTTCTGCATCCTTGAAGATTGTGGGCCACCAAAAACCTGCTCTCAAGATTTTATGAGCAATAGTTTTACCCATATAATTTCCACCACAAACTCCCTCATGCATTTCCTTTAACAACTTGTTAGCCTAATCTTCATCAACACATTTCAAAAGTATGCAATCTAAATTCTTTCTATATAATTTACATTTCATAATTACATACTTGATGGCCTGTAATTTCAATGTCCTCTTCTTATTGTCATCCATGTTATCTGGACACCTCATATTTCTTAGATAATAGATAATATCTTGATACCAAACACAATAATCCATGTCACATGTATAATCAATTTCAGAATGATTTATCTGATTTGCATCAAGATTGGATTGAGCCATCAATTTTGTCAATCCTTGTCCTCTAACCAATTTAGTAATTTGGATATCAATGTTGAATTCTTGGATCCTATTGATCCATCTGCCTCTTCTCCTAGACACCTCTTGCTGTGAGAAAATATCTTTCACCACTGCACTTGGCACAAAAGCAATCAAAACTGCTTCCATCAAGTAACACCTAAAAGTCTTGACTACCTTCACAAGTGCATATGCTTGTTTCTCATTTATGTCATACTTCAATTCAGTAGCCTACAAAGATTTACTAAATAATGCAGTAGGCTACTCAAAACCATCCTTATTCTTTTGTAACAACACCACAACAATAGTGTGAAAAGATGCAAAGGAAAAGATGTGCATTGGGACATTATAATTAGGTGCCTTAAGCACTGGTGCATCTTTCATAGCCTGCTTCATATTTTTGAAAGCCTCATCAGGCTCACCCTCCCAATTGATTGCAGATCCCTTCTTCAACATCATAGAAATAGGTCTAGTAACCTCTACAAAAATTTTCACAAACCTCCTTAAGAAATTGACCTAACCAAAGAAGGACTAAATTCCTTTAACATTCTTTGGTCTTTGAATTTTATCAATAGCTGCTACCCTCTCAGGATCAATTCTCACTCGTTGCTTCCCAACTAAGTGGCCAAGCAACTTACCTTCAGTGACACCAAATGCACATTTCCTTGGGTTTAATGAAATGCCATATTCCAAGGCCCTCACAAATATTTTCTCTAAATGAGTATAGTGGTCTTCTTCATTCTTGGAATAGGTAGTCAAATCATCCTGATAAACAACAAGGAAATCATTGATAAAATCTGAAAGGCAACATCCATTGCCCTCTAAAAAGTAGCACCAACATTTGTGAGGCCAAAAGGCATTCTCAAATAAATATATGTCCCCTAAGGTGTACTGAAAGTTGTCTTGAATTATTTTGATTCTTTGACAATGACCTAATTATAACCAGAGAAACCATCCATCATAGACATCAATTCAAATCTGGTCACTCTCTGCAACATAGCTTCCATATTGGGTAGACAATAGTTATCCTTTAATGAGCTGATGTTCAAATTCTTGAAGTCCACACAAAGCCTGATGTCACCATTCTTCTTTCTCACAGGAACAAGGTTTGAAACCCAAGAAGAGTGCCTTATAGGCTTGATAATTCCAACATCTCTCAGCTTCATTAACTCTTCTTGCATCTTGGGTGCTAAAGTAGGATTAATAGGCCTTTGTTTTTGCCAAAAAGGTCTAGCATCTTCTTTCAATGGAATAATATGCTGAAACAAATCTTCTCTATAAACCTTTAGGTCATCATATGACCATGCAAAAACATGCCTGAATTTTCTCAATAACTCAATCAAAGATTTTCTCACATTGTGAGACATGTCCCTGCCAATGTATATCTTCTTAGGTGCCTCATGTGTTCCAAGATTTATCTCCTCTAGATCAGCATGATCCTCTCTTTTGATATTCTTCTGAACTCTATCTTGGTTTTCAAAGACATTCTCCAAAACAACAAGCCCCTTGGGCACCTTGTTAGTTCTAAGCTGAATGACCTCATTGCCAAAGACAACCTCTTTTCCTTCTATAGACTCATCCAAAGCTGAACAATCAAATTCTCGACCATGATATTGATCCTCGCAACTCATAAACTTCAAGATATCATTATCATCATCAAAAACTTGCCAATTTTTAATATTGTCTGGTATACTAGGCCTAGTCTGAGCTTCAATTTTAGAGAGACCAACAAAAGTAATATCACTAGGATTGATTGCTATATTGGCTAACAAGTCATCCATCTTATTGTTACTCCTATCCATCCATTCAATATTTAAGGCATCAAAATGTTCAATCAAGTCCCAAATTACATTCCTATATTGTTTTAACCTTTTGTTCTTGGAAGCATATACTGATCTAACTTGGAACACCACCAACTCACAATCACCAACAACACTTATGCATTTAATTCCATGTTTTTGTGCCAACCTCAGTCCTAAAAATAATGCCTCATATTCTTCTATATTTTTGGTACAAAATAAATTCAATGTGAAAGAAAATTTGTAGGTGTTTCCATTAGGAGAAATAAGTAAAATACTTGCTCCTGCTCCATCCTTGCAACTAGCACCATCAAAGTACATTACCCACAAATCACCCTTCATAGAATTAACACTTACCTCAACAAAGATATGTGATAAAATAGGTTCCTTCTCAAGTACAGGGATCTCTGCCCTAAAAGCATTAATATCAGTATCCACAAAACATGTAGTCTCATTGTTGATATTTCTTTCAATCATGTGGCATACTCTTGGCTCTCGATCAATCTTGACAAACTGATCATCAATCTTGAAAGTGGCATAGGATAGATCACACTATAAACTTTCAGCCATGGCAGCACTCCACCTTCTAGATATCAGTATCCCATAATGAGGAGGGATGTCCACCACCAAAACACTCATTGTTAACTCTTTCTCTGGATATGCTACCATCCTATATGGCATTGTATTGATAGTCCCAATGATTGATACCTCCCTCTGATCCATTGCACAACATCTGCCTTGGATTGTATCAACTTTAAGGCCCAAATTTTCCATAATCGTAAAAGGCATAACAGTATTAGAGGCACCACTATCAATCATACAATTTCTTAATTTCATTCCATTCACAAGGACACTTAAAAAGAATGGATCAATGTTTTCAAGGCTAGCATTGACAAAACTATCCAAATATATAGGAGGAATTTGAGATACAATTCCCTGAGTAGCAACACCTTTCAAAGCTTTATCCTGAGATCCATTGCATGCGACATCATTATTATGAACATTATCTACCCATGCAATAGCTCTATCTTTGTGTTCAGGGATCCTCAAAAATTCTAACAATGGAACCTTAACTGTAATTTGGGACAATACAGATAACATATCAATAGGAGTAGAGGAAGGAATCTCAATCTGTGCTACCTTAGTATCTCTTTGCTTATCTGATACATTAGGTGCATTGGCCACTCTCATTTTTTCAATCTTAGCCATTATGTTAATTGGCTTCTTGATCTCACTAGAAAATCTTTCAACTCCAACTCCCTTAGGCTCACAATTATTACCTTTTACATTCTTGAATTTCACCATGTGATCACCTTTTGATTTGTTCTCATTAGGCTCTCTGGAGTTGGTACTCTTTATAAACATTCTTGTAGCTTTCCCATTTGTATCCCTTGCCACCATGCCCCTAGTTTGCACTTGGGCAATCATTTCTACAGTAATCCTATCCATCTCTTCTCTAGAAGGCCTTCTTAAATTTACTAGCTCAGAAGAAGAGTTCATGTTACACATCTTCTTATCAATGTCTTCACTATCAGAAAATACCTCTTGATGAAAAGGGGCCTGATTGTGTCTCTTCACATTTACATCTGCTTCTTCATCAAAATCAAAATCATCTTCATATCCTAGATATGAAGTAGCCATGTTGCATCCAATATCATCCTGATCTTCTTCTTGATCTATCTCCTCATTGCCACAATCTTGATTTGTAGCCATAGAATGTGCAACCACACAATGCTCTGCATAATGAAGGGACTGGCATGCAACACACCAAGGTATGTCCTCCATGACATTTATTGAAGCTTTTTGTAGAGGGTCAGGGACACCTCTATAATTATTTTCTCTTGCAACAGGGACAATGGGCTTGCCATCCTTCCATTGGGTGTTGTAGGGGTAGTTCTGTACTCTATTCTACTTATTGAAATTGTTGTTGAACTAAGGCATTTCATTGGTAGGAGTACTAATGTTCCTATTTTTAGGTGCCTTCAAATCCTTCAATGCATTGAGCACCTTATCCACTTTATCTTCTTCTTGCCTCCTAATTCCAACATTCCTATCATTTTCTTTTTTATATCTCTTGTCTCCAAACAACTTAGGGTCATCTCTCTTCCCACCCAACTTTCCTAATATTTTCATATTGTTCTCAATATTGATAGCAATCCTAAAATCATATCTAAGAGTTCTTGGTTTCTTGTCCCTCAACAAGTATCCCATCTTTCCATCAAATGCATTGAAGTATGTAGTTAGACAAACATTGTCATCTAACCACATAACTTGGAACAACTTATGCATACCCTTCTGAAATCTCATATTGAACTCAACTGCAGACTCATTTTGATTTTTCCTTATGGTATTGAATTCATTCAACATGAAACTAGCATTAGGCCTATCACCATACTACTCTTTGAAACATCTCTCAAAAGAATCCCAAGTATCAATACATTTATCAGGAAGTCTCTTAAACCAATCTCTAGCATCCTCCATTAGAGATTGAACAAATAATTTCATGACTACATCCTCATGCTCTACCTCATAATCATTAATCATATCAACAAATAACCTAAGATGATCCTCACAACTAATAGCATTATTACCAGCAAACTTAGGTACCTTATCTCTTATATCATTTGGAAAAGCATTCGGGTATCCTGGTATCCCATCAAAACTAATTTGCCTATAGCCTTCTAGTTGCATAGGTCTTCTTTGAAATCCTAAACTAGTGTTCCCACTAGAGTTATTATTTTTATCTACATTCCCACCCACTTGCACATTTGACTATCTATTAGGATCAACAAATGATTTGGTAGATACATTAGGAATTAGATTACTAGTAGTAGCATTGCTAAGTGGAACAGTAGTGCTCATAGATGGCATACCTAGTTCAATAGTAGAAGGGCCATGAACATTAGCTGATGAAGCCTTCAAGAACTAGATCTTTCTTATTTTCTCTACAATAGCAGCATCAACTTCAGCTCTTTCCAACTCTTGAGCAAGAGCTTCATGCTCTCTTCTTTTTCTTTCTATCTCTGTCTCTCTATTTGACTTAGGTGGTGGGATCCCTGGTATTGTCACTAGTTTGCTTACTTGGACACCCACCATCTTCTACTTTCCTTTTTCATTAATAATTATGGTAGGCCTAGTGATCTTATTTTCATTCCCACCCTTACACAAAGAAGCATAACTTTGCACTTGTCTGATCACAGTGCCCTCTTCATCAAACTCATGGTCTTGCAACAAGCGTTCTTGCTCACTTCTTAGAGCTTCAAGATCACCAAAAACATCATGTTGCAACACCCTAGGAGTAGAAGCAAGCATCTTGTTTCTCTCCTTCATTTCATTAATTTTTCTTAAAAGAGATTGTCTTTCTATTAGAGCATTCACCTTTTCAGCTTCTCTCTCCTTTTGTAACCTCTTATGTATGGCATCCTACTTTGCCAGCTACAACCTAAGTGCATTTAGGTCATGTGGATCTATCATGTTGTCTTCAGAGCTTGATGACACTTCCACATTAGTAGGATGCCGATATGGGAAATGCACTTGCCTTGGTCTCATGGGCTCCCTTCTAAAATTATCCTCATCAAGATCTAAATCAATCTCAAAACCCATCTCTCTAGCTTGTTCATCTTGACCTGCAGGCAATGAACCCTTGTCTTGAAATATAACCTCTGGGGATTCATAAAATTTATCTTCAGAGTGACCACCATCTAATCTAGAAACTCTATCCTTTGAACCTTCCTCACTTGAGGAAACATGTGGTGCTCTACCTCTGGTATTTCATTTTTCTCTTATGGGAGCACTAGTAGACTCACCATTCCTTCTGATCCAGCTCTTCTTCTATCTAGGTAATTGTTCCAGAGTGACCTCTAGATTTTTTCTAACAAAGGACCTAGTATTCCTCCTTTTGTCCATGATTTATAGTATGACACTGGTTCTAACCTTTTGAGTCACCACCCACCTAGATGGGAAAACCTTTCAACTGAACACAATAGGGAAACAAGAGTGCACTTTGAAAAAAATTTCTCTAGACTCTCCCCAGTAGATTCATCATTTTGTTGGTGACTCAGATGGGTAAATCAATCTAGTCAATAAGATTTTGACTTTACAATGTAACCACAACCAGAGATCCTAACAGATATACTTCTTCATTATTGTTCTCCCCAGCAGAGTCACCATTTTGTTGGTGGTTCCCTTTGATCTTCAACTTGTAGATTTATACTTTGATGGATAACTTTAATATAACTTTGACTCTATCACCACTCCAAAGTCTATAAGGAAGAGGGCCAATTAACAAGAATCAGAAGAGATCCTCCTACACTTTGAGCCAAGATGCTCAGGTGGGTGTACCCTTGATTCACTTCTTCAAAGGAATCCAAAACAATATGCAACTATGTCCTTTACTAACTGATTTAAAGATTTCATCATTTATATGTGTGTGTGATTGATGATGATGGACTGCCTCCAGAGAATGGTCCAGTGCCTTAACCAAGGGCAAAGAGTCACCTAATAGCATACATCAACTAAAAACCCTAACTCAAAAACATTTGAATTTAGGATAAGTGCTTTGCCTATTATCCTTCTCACTCACATATCAGGACATCAAATCCTTATCTAGCCATGAACTCACTGAAATTACCTAAAAGAATTTAATCCTAACTTTGTTAGGAACTCAAAGATAATCTCAAAATACTCTTTGTTTACCATATGATAACCCACTTTGTGAAATTAACATATATGAGCTCAAGAACAAAACAAGAAGACATACACCACTATGAAAATGGAATTCAACTATTTTCTCATTAAGACTTGCAGAATCAATACATTATCAAACAAGAAAATGGCAAAGAAACAAACCCAAAATCCAGGCTCTCCTTGCTTAGTATAATACCATCAACAACAACCCTTACAAAATATCATTTTTCTCAATATATACCACCACTAGTCATCTTGTAAACCCAAAATAGGTTGCAACAAGCTAAGGATGACTAGGGTTAGGGTTTCAACCACCCAACCAACTAGAAATGGTCACAAATTTATTAAAGGGGAAGAAACCCAGGCAACCAGGAGGAAGAAAATCTTGGAGTGATCCACAATCATGATAATCTCACTAAGAAAGTACTGAGAACCACAAAAATTCCCAAATGTCAACTAGTTCAACCACCTGCAACATGCCTCAAGCACAAAAAACATAATACAGACCCCTGCAAATGATCATGGAACACCCTAGATCACACTGCAACAACAAGCGCCACCAAACAAATCAAATTCAGTCATGAAAGCATTCAATTCTAGTCCTTTCTGTCACTAAGAAACCCTCAAAATTTTGAATTTGAAAATAAATGGCTAGCTTCCAGTGCCAATAGCAAATCAGTGGTCAACATTTGAATCTCGATCAACTTTAAGTCTTGACCGTCTGATCCCTCCTTTTCATGATCTTTATGTCTTTAACCCATCCAGATACCTCGGGTTAACTCTAGCGAACATGTGACAAAGCATTTTCCTATTCGTGTAATGAAAAACTTAACCCACCTTTAACTCCGAGACTTAGCGAACAAAGGAAAATCTAACTCATCTCAGCTACATCTGGTGAACTGGCAAGTGAAGGCTTTCATCAGTTCGCAAATAAGTTTATCTGTCTGCCAAATAGTTTAGTGATTACATGAGTACACACTCACTGAATTGCCAGTCTTTTTAGAGTACCACCATCTCATTTTGCAAATGAGCGAAAAGCATTGAAATTCATCGGGCCGCTAACCTTTTATCAGGACCACCAAAAGATTGAGGAAATTTTAATGGGCCCGCATCAGGAAGATCAATGGTTGTCTCATCTTCGCATATACCTTTAAGATTCCTCCAGATCATAAGAAAATCATCGAATGAAGGATCTTACCCTGCTCTAACAACCTTCTAACACCGAAAGAGATCAATGGTTGTCTTAAGATCGCAAGTGTCAAAAAAAACCCATCAAATTATACGCTGACCGTTGATGCTCTGTCACTATCAGAACCCACTAAAATTTGGAAATCCTTGGCCCCACTGACAACATGCCCAGTCACACTATGTGGACCAATCAAATACCACCAAATCAGCACATTTGGTATGTGGACCCACAACACTTTACCCCCTCTAAAAAAGGTATAATCAATGGTCGGTGCATGATCTTAAACCTCTGACACATCCCATAAGATCACATGCCCGTCGTTGATTTTTCGATAATGTCAGGACCCTCTGATGCATCTAGAAACTAGATCCCACTGACAACTACCACCGAACTAATACATGGACCAATGAGAATCCACCATTTGTGCATACGTGTCACTTTGGACCCACCTATTTGAAGTGCCATGTCACAAAGAGAATCAATGGTCATCGCAAAAGTGCATAGCTCTAACACATCTCATGAGAATAGACAACCACCATTAGATCAAGATGGTATCAGAGCTAGGCCTAGGAAGGAATGAAGGCTGAAACATAAGAAATATTAAAAGGCATGACTTAGGAATATTTAATTTCATCGAGGGTTAGAGACTTAGGAAATATTAAAAGGGGCCTGAAAAACATTAGTCGCAAGATTGCATAACATAAAATGGGTCCACGCAATCATGTGACAAAGGGGGTAACAATTTAGAACATGCATTTAGAGGTTTTAAGTGATTCAAAAAGGTAACGTGAAATTAGAACAAGGCCAAGGCATAACAAAGGGCTTTTCACACCAATGGCTAGATTTTCAAAAATTTGAACTAAGGATTTATGCCAAAGACCTAAAATCAATTGCAAAGACTAGGGGAAATTGTTACAGCCATGAAATTTTTTGCATGTGCTAATAGTTTGGATTGAGATCAAGGCTTGCCACAAGACCAGGATCAAGACTAAGGATGAGACTAGATGGCTTGGCTTGATGTTGGATTTTGGACTTTGGATAGCTAGAGGATGTGGATAGGATTGGCATATGTTTGAGGACTTCTAGGAATAGTTGGATATGGATGAATAGCATTGGATTGTATGGGGATAGCCTATAGCTAGATACCAATGACAAAGGAAGATACCTAGTGATGGAAAGATGGAGGAAATGCTTAGGGAAAGATGTGGATAGAAGAACTATTGAGGATCTGGATAGAGGAGCTACTGAGGTATGGAAGGGTTCAAATGGAGGAAGATAAGGATTTGGATAGAGGAACTGATAAAGGTTTCTCCCCCTTAATACCACAAACACATAACAAAAATAGAGAACAACAACAATTTGCAAGAACAGAAAATGGGCTTCTTATTATCTCTACAAATGTGGAATTACAAATTTTAGATTTACAATATGCAAAGCCACCTGGGCATTTTCCTTTACAATATTCTATAGGAAAAAGCCTCAAATCATTACCCAGATCTACTCTGAACTACCTCAAACTATCCTAAACAACACTACAGGCCTTCCTTATATAGGAAATTTTCCACCACCTGGGAAGGTTCCAGAATTTTAGCCTCTAAGGCCGACCAAACTTGGAATTATTTTATTTTTCATTTTATTACATCAGAGTCGGCTCAAAAAAACTTTTGAAACCCAAATAGAAATTTTGAAGAAAAAGCATTTTCTGCCATTTTAGGTGACCCAACTTCTGAAGACCATAAGTCATCACTCGTTGACCTGATTCACTATTATGAACCCATTTAGGAAAGGGCACGAAACACTCTACAATGCTTGAATCAAGAAAGCTTCATTCATCTAAAGTTTCAACCTCATCTGGAGCCTCTAAAGCCTTCAAAATTGAGTTCAAAGTTTTTGTACCCTATAAAAATAGTAACATTCCAAAAATAGCAGCTCTGCACAAGATAGCCCTTATTGTAAATAAACCATAAATATTTTTGGGTGATGCAAGATTGCTCTTACACCCAAGATGCTCTTGCATTAGGAACACTTAAGATTTGGATGAAGGAATGCTAGGGGATTGGGATAGAGGATTTTTTGAATGATTTTAATGGAGGAATTGCCTAGGATTGATGTTGGAGGAAATGCTTTGGAATGCTAATAGAGTATTTGGATAGGTTTCAAAGGAATATGTCACCAAGGGATAAGATGCCACCTCTTAGGATAGTTCATGCATTCAAAGGCATTTGGTGGAGGTACGATTGGTTGAAGATATGATGACAAGAGGATGAGAAAGGTAGATGGAAGCTCAGATTAGAATGAATGGATAGAGGATAGGTGGTTGAAAGATGTGATGGGAAATGTACCCAAAAGCATGTATACCTCGTGGTCTCTATTTTGTTATCAAGATCTGAAGGAGGATGAAGGAGGTGAGAGACAAATGGGATGGCAGATATGCTCAATAAGATGTGATAGAAAGGAATTTCTCCCAATTGCAGAGAGGAATTGGGGGGATTATACATGATGCCAATTTTCTAGGTTTTCATCATGGTACTTGTCCAAGGCGCTTGAATTGCAAAGTTTTCACCATTGGACGAATGTTTTTCTTTTTTGACATCTTTCTTTATTTTTCCAATTTTTATAGATTTTCCAATTTGTTACTAACATGTTGCTGACTTTTTGATTCTCTAATTTGTCGCTGACCTTTTATGATTCTTTGATATGTTGCTCACCTTCTGATTTGTTGCTGACTTGCTTTTCTAACGGGATGTTGGTACAACCTTATTGGGATGGATGGATTATGCATAGGTATGGATGGGATGGGATAGATGGGAGATATGCATGGGATGAGAGAGATGGTCATAGAGAGAGCTTGGATGGAATGATGGAAAGTGGGTATGATACGGGGATGTTGTCAAGACCAACATTGGCACATGTTGTAAGGAAGATGGATGAAGTGGATGGGATTTGGAAGATAGATGTAGATATGATGGAGGATTTATTCTAGGAGATCTTGGGACATAGGGACCCAAAATGGATTTAGGAGATGGAGGAGAATACTAAGTAACTCATGGATTAGAAACTTTGAATGCCATTGTGGATATTTATTTTAGATGCATTATATATTTTTTCTTCGAGATCCAAATAGCCTTTGCTTTAGCTTTGGTGGACCTTTGTGGCCATTGGGATACATTGGATTTTGATTTTTCTTTCATGGGCCTTTGTGGCCATTGGGGGTTAGAAAATCCTTTGATTATATTTTATTTGATTAAGCATTTCTTTTAGAGTGGACATGGAAATCTTTGGATCTTTGTGGATATTTCCCATTATGCATCTTTGATATGGCATCCAAATTGTGAGGAGCATTGGAAAGAATACGCAGAGGTGTGTAGGATGGAGCAGACATGGATGCAGAGATGGAAAAATATTGGTAGATAGGAGATGTCAAAATGTGCCTTTGTTGAGCTGAAATATGAGTGTATGGGTGAAGGTGTTGGAGATTTTCCAGCAAGCCATTGTTTATTGTATCTTTTCCATTGATGACAGCATATGGTAAGAAACATGTGTTGTAGTTATATGCAGAGAGCCTTGAGCATATGTGTTATGGATATGTTATCAACATGATATCATAGACACAAAGGTTGATTTTGAGTATGGATAATTGTGTAATTGTTTGTAACTGCAGTGTTCCTGACAGTGTTGCAAGCAGTGTTCTATATCTAATTCATAGTATGGTTACTATGGAATCTTTTCCACTTTTTTTGTGTTGTAGATATAATAATGGAGCTATGTTCACAAACATAGAGTTAGTTGTGAAGTTTAAGTTGAGTTATGATGTTTCTATTTGCCAGTCTCAATTCAAGAAATTATTTGTTGAGAATCGACAGTATTTATATTGTTTCTGTAGTTGCATCTATCATTATGGTATACGTGTTTCATTTCATGTTTGGTTATGAGCTAAGGTTGTTTGGTTAAGAGTGCATAATGTAATTCAACTTGAGAGTTAAGTTTCAATTAATTTGGTGGAGCTGACTATGTGAAGTGACATGTCTACTCATATTGGGTTGCGCAGTCCTATTTGTGTTGTGTACTTAGTATAGCCATTGGAGTGGTTGTTGGAAAGTTGTATTGTTTCACTAATATAATTTCAAGAAGGTCCTAATAGGCTGACTTGATTATATATTTTGGAGAAGGCTACTTATAGCCGGTCAGTTGTGGTTTCTGATTGTCGATGATGGAGTGAGTATAAGAAAGTGTGAAAGTATTGAACCAATAAAGCCATTGTTAGGAATAGTCCCAAGAGATAACTGAGAGGGGGGGGGGATCAATCAGTTATCTACAAGATTCAATTCTTTATCCAATTAAGTATACCTAAATATAAATCATAAACACAATGAAAGAACACTTGAACACAACACCAATATTTTGGTTATGGGGAAACCCAAAAAGGTAAAAACCCCGGTGGGACTTGATACCCACTAATATTTTGTACTAGTGTATAATGATCCTTGTTAGAAGAACCTTTACCCTATTAAGAGTATCTTTACAATATATTAAATAAAGTAGACTTGGTCAAGGGTCAGACCCTGTTAAGAGTCTTTTACAATTGTCCCTATTAGGGGAGAGGATGCACTATCTGAGAGCTCACTGCTCAAAGGGGTGAAAGCTATAAAATTTTGAATAACAGATACACACTATATCTAGATCTTGGTGAACTGTGCTTTGACCTACTATTTGGATCAGTTCTAATGAATAGCACAAGTACTTTACTTGGTCACATAGACCTTCTTCTGATGGCTCAACACTTCGTACACTTTGTTTTTCTTAGCTTAATCAACCATGAACCACACTGAAGCAATCACAAATGACTTCCTATAAATATCTTTCCTCCAAATGATATAATCAAGTTGTCCTATTAGAACCACCTTGAAATCATATTAGAGAAACCATAATAAACTCCAACAAACATTATGTCAGCTCTATTATGCAAGTAACACAATCTAGGACCTGTCTAATAAAATAAATGTAGACACATGCTACACACTGTCAGCTCTACCAAAACAATTGGAACATTCTCTATAAGCTTAATTAACTCATGTGCTCTTAACCAAACATTAATAACATTTCTCCAAGCTTAAATCCAAGGGAACATACCCTCAAGATAGGTGCAACTCATGAACCAATAAAATCTCTATTGGCTCTTTTGA
The DNA here is from genome assembly GCA_027943335.1 of Chamaecyparis obtusa. NCBI lineage: Eukaryota > Viridiplantae > Streptophyta > Pinopsida > Cupressales > Cupressaceae > Chamaecyparis > Chamaecyparis obtusa. Next base: position 14,542 of record BSBK01007535.1, read on the forward strand.
ACAAACACAGGAAATTGCTACTAGCAAATAGCGACTGCATAACTTCACTTGTGTTCATAACCAGACTATGCGTCCATAACTAAAACATCACTAACAGGTCTTCAACATATATCCAAGTGCGCAAGGCTTCATGATAAATGTATGGACAACCATACATAGAACATTATCTGTTACTCTGTCAGGAACACTGGTGACACCAACTACTATATAATTGTCTATACTAACAATTAACCTTTGCACCCATGATATGATGTTGATATCATGTCCATGCTAAATATACTAAAAGATTACTACATAAGATTTCTGCACATGCTACTTTCCATATGTTGTCATCAATGACAAACATATAGTCAATATTGGTCTACTGGCAAATCTCCAACAATCTCCCCCTTTGGCATTGATGGCAACATGTGGAATGAAAAACCACCACCAACCCAAATGAACATTTCTTTTATAACATTCTCCATTTCCTCTTCAAAACTCCCCCAAAGATGAATCCTCCATCTGCTACAATATTTTCTAATATTCTTCATTTCCTCAATTGTACTGCTATCATAACTGAATGTTGCGCCCCCTTAGTATATTATTCCTCTTTTTACTTCTATTTTTCATGCCTCTATACATATACTCCCCCTTTGACATCAATGGAAAAGGGATCCATTCATTTTAAGCACTAGTACTACTCTTGAGGTAGAGTAGTCAACCTTCCACCAGTCCCTGAGGACTAATGCCTTTCCTTATTTTTCTAAGAAGAATCAGAGAAGGGAATAACTCCCAACTTCTCCCTGAGATACTCAAAAGTATCCTTAGGCAAGGGCTTTGTGAATATATCTTCCAACCGATCTTTAGTACTCACATAGTCCAACTTGACTTCTTTCTCTGGCACTTTCTCTCTTAGGAAGTGATACTTGATCTCAATGTGCTTTGTCTTTGCATGCATCATAGGTTTCTTTGACATATTGATAGTGCTAGTGTTATCACAGTGAATAACAATAGGATAATCAATCTGAATTCCAAAATCCTTTATCATATGTTTGATCCAAACAATTGTATAACAATTGAAGGCTGCTGCAACATTCTCCGCTTCTATTGTTGATTGAGAAATACAATTTTGTTTCTTGCTTGTCCAAGTGACAAGTCTATCACCAAGAAACACTACTTCACCTGAAGTACTCTTTCTTTCATCAACACATCCTGCCCAATCTGCATCAGTGTACACATGAAGCTCAACATTTTTTGAATTAGGATACCATAGACCATAATCTATAGTGCCCTACAAGTATCTAAATATTCTCTTTACTAACATGAGGTGACTTTGTTTAGGCTCTGCTGCAAATCTTCCAACTATACAAACTACATTGGAAATATCAGGTCTAGTCTGAGTAAGATATATGAGTTTACCAATCATAGACTTATACAATGTTATATCTACTGCTAGTGAGTCATATTCTTTTGTAAATTTGCATCCAGTGATCATAGGAGTTCCTATTGGCTTGCAATCATCCATTTTGAATTTCTTCAATATCTCATTTACATACTTTGATTGATTTATGAAAATTCTTTTTTCTATCTACTACACATTTAGTCCCAAAAAGCATTTGATAGGACCAATCATACTCATCTCAAACTCATTCTAAATTTCTTTTGCAAATTCAACACTAAGTTTTTCATTACCTCCAAAGATAATGTCATCAACAAATATAGCTACAAGTAGTAAACCTTCAGATGTCTCTCTAACGAATAGATTACAATCTATTGCTCCTTTCTTGAATCCAATATTTGTTTAGTATCCATCTAGTCTCTCATACCATGCTCTAGGGGCTTGCTTAAGTCCATAGAGGGATTTCTTCAATCTGCATACCATATCAAGTCTATCTAATAAGGTGAATCCTTCAGGCTATTCAATGTATACTTCTTTCAAATCTCCATTCAAGAATGCTGACTTGACATCCATCTGATAAACTTTGAAGTTTTTAACTGTAGCATAGGCTAGAAACAACTTAATAGCTTCTAATCTACTCATAGGTGCAAATGTGTCTAAATAATCAATTCCTTCTCTTTGCACATAACCCTTACATACTAATCTTACTTTATTTCTTACTACTGTACCATCTTCATTCATCTTGTTTTTGAATATCCACTTTGTTCCAATCACATTCTTATGACTAGGTCTTGGGACTAGTTCCCAAGTGTCATTCTTAATAATCTAATCAGGTTCTTCTTTCATAGCATCATGCCAATCTGAATCATTACAAGCATCTCCAACACTTAAAGGTTCAATCTAAGATAGTAAACATACCGCTTCATTGCTAGCTTAGTTCTTTGCTTGTAATCTTGTTAAGACTTTTTCGCTCTGATCTCCAATGATGTTTGCCTTGGAATGATTTCTTGATGTAAAATTTGGAACTTTAGGTGATGTTGATTCATCAACCTTAGGAGTATTTTCTTCACTTTTCTCAGGGTCATTGAATAATACATCAATACTATCAAACATTTCTTCAATAACTGTCTCACTAGTGGAGGGTCTAGGTTCTTCTTCAATCATGGGTGAGTAATCATGATATCTTTCTTGAATCATAAAATTTTCATCAATCTTTACATGAGCACTTTCAATGATCTTTTTCAATCTTAAATTGAAACATCAATAAGCTTTACTTTTAGTAGAGTAACCAAGAAAAATACATTCATCACTTCTTGCATCAAACTTGCCTACTACTTCATCCCTCTTAATGTAGAACTTGCTTCCAAAGATTCTGAAGTATTTTACTATGGGAACATTACCAAACCATAGCTCGTAAGGTGTTTTTTCAGTGCCAAGCCTTAACTGAATTCTATTGATTGTGTAGACTGCTATATTGACCGCATCTCTCAAATAGGTTTGGGCAACCTTTCCTTCTATCATAATGGTGTGCGTTGTATCAAGAATGATCCTATTCCTTCTCTCTACAATTCCATTCTACTGAGGTGTTCTAGGTGTACTTAACTATCTCTTTATGCCATGTTCTTCACAGTATTCATAAAATTTGTCAAAGGTGAATTCTCCTCCTCTATCTGATCTCAAACATTTTATCTTTGATCCAAATTCATTCCCAGACTTAGTTTTAAATATTTTGAACTTATCAAATGCTTCTGACTTATCTTTCAAGAACACAACCCACATCATCCTAGTATAATCATTAACAAATAAAATGAAATACCTTTCACCATAGTATTATCTTGTTTGAGTTGGACCACATAGGTCTGTATGAATCAGATCCAACTTGTTCTCTACTGAATTCTGCTTGCTCTTGAATGAATTTCTCACATGCTTCCCCATCACACATTCCTTGCATATATTATCAACTTGCTTTTCTATGCTAGGTAGATCTATTACTACCTTAACATTACTTATCTTTACTATGTTATCAAAATTGATATGACATAGTCTTTTATGCCATAACCAATTGTCATCAACTTTAGAAACAAAACAACTTGCTTCTGAATTGAGTTGAAAAACATTACCTCTTGTCTTTGGTCCTGATGCAATCATAACACCATGTTTGTTGTTAATGATGCATTTGTCATCTTTGAACTTCAACTGATAACCTTTTCCAGGTAACTGTCCAACACTAAGAAGGTTATGTATCAAACCATCAACATAAAGAACATCATCAGTACTGTTCTTTCCATCCAAAGTGATGGCTCCTCTACCAAATATTGGTTTAGGAGTGTTATCTCCAAATCTAACCATACCACCATTTTATTTGTCCAAATGAATAAATCTACCTTTATCACCTATCATGTGATGTGAACAACCACTATCTATAATCCAGTCTGTTCTTATATCTGCTTGGGAAATCAATGCTAGCTCTTGATCTACTTTCTCATCTTTAGGAACTGACTTACTATTCATTTTGTCTACAATAGCAATGAATCCAATTTATTCTTCACTTTATTCTTTATCTAAAACTCCATCTCCAACAAACTAACATTCCTTAGAGTACTTAGGCTTGTAATCCTTCTTGAACTTTCTAGCTCAAGTGGGACACTTGGATGCAAAGTGACCAATCTTATTACATGAAAAGAACTTAAATGGTAATTGACCTTCATATTTTCCTTTTCCTTTCTTTTCTCTTTTGGCAACCATAGAAATAAAATCATCTAGTGTTTTATCTTCATCATCATCATCAAAATTACCAGAAGTGTTTGTAAATTTCTTACCATGAACTATTGCTTTGAAAGTTGTCTCATTCTTTGGTTCTATCTTCAATCTTGAAATCTCAAAAGCTGAGATCTTGCTGATCAAGGTATCTCTCTTGAAATTTTATGTAATTTTAATGGTCTCATCAAGGATTTTGATCTTTCTTTCATATTCTTGAGTAAGAGTAGTCATCAACTTGTCCATAATGTCCTCCTTGGAAATCTCTCCACCATTGTTCCTAATTCCAACAACTACTTCATTAATCCTCTGATTGTAAGCTCTGATATTTTCTTTAGGCATCATCTCTAATGCATTGTATATTTTCTTCCATGTCTTTCTATGTGCATCCTTTTCTTTTTTGTCCCCTTCAAATATGTCTTCAAGGTGCTTCCAAATTTTATGGGTTGTATCTATCTTTTTTACTTCTGAAAATTCACCATCAAATAGGGCATTGATAAGGGCTTCTTTAGCAATAGAATTCTGATGAAAAAATTCTTTTTTTGCCTTAGTACCATCATCTTTTGCAAGGTCTTCTAAGATAGGAATCTTGGTTGCTTTGATAGTTACATTAAAAACTTCAAAAGAAATGCACTGCAAATGAGTCACCATCTTGTTTTTCCAATCAAGATAATTCTCTCCATCGAACTTAGGACTTTCTTTCTTGAAGTATGCCATTTGATCAACCTCAAGCTGATAAACTTTCTCTCCGAAGCACTTGGCCCTAATACCAATTGTTAGGAATAGTCCTAAGAGATAACTGAGAGGGGGGGGGTGAATCAGTTATTTATAAGATTCAATTCTTTATCCAATTAAGTATACTTAAACATAAATCATAAACACAATGAAAGAAAACTTGAACACAACACCAATATTTTTGTCATCGGGAAACCCAAATAGGTAAAAACCCCGGTGGGACTTGATACCCACTAATATTTTGTACTAGTCTATAATGATCCTTGTTAGAAGATCCTTTACCCTGTTAGGAGTAGCTTTACAATATATTAAGTACAGTAGACTTGGTCAAGGGTCAAACCCTATTAGGAGTCTTTTGAAATTGTCCCTATTAGGGGAGAGGATGCACTATCTAAGAGCTCACTACTCAAAGGGGCAAAGGCTACAACCTTCTGAATAACAGATACACGCTATATCTGGATCTTGGTGAACTGCACTTTGACTTGTTGTTTGGATCAGTTCCAATGAATAGCACAAGTACTTTACTTGGTCACATAGACCTTCTTCTGATGGCTCAACACTTCGCACACTCTGCTCTGCTCAACTAAATCAACCATGAACCACACTCAAGCAATCACAAATGACTGCCTATAAATATCTTTCCTCCAAATGATATAATCAAGTTGGCCTATTATAACCACCTTAAAATCATATTAGAGAAACCATAATAAACTCCAACAAACATTTTGTTAGCTCTATTATCCACACAACACAATCTAGGACCTATCTAATAAAATAAATGTAGACACATGCTACACACTATCGGCTCTACCAAAACAACTCAAAATTTCTCTGTAATCTAAATTAACTCATGTTCTCTTAATCTAACATTAATAACACTTCTCCAAGCTTAACTCCAAGGGTGCATACCCTCAAAATAGGCACAACTCAAGAACCAATAAAATCTATGTCGGCTCTTCTGAACAAACACAAGAAACTACTACTGGCAAATAGCGACTACATAAATTCACTTGCATTCATCACCAAATTATGTGTCCATAACTAAAACATCACTAATATGTCTTCAAAATATATACAAGAGTGAAAGGCTTCATGATAACTGTATGGACAACCATACATAGAACATTGTTTGTTACTATGTCAGGAACACTCCTGACACCAACTGCTATATAACTGTCTGTACTAATAGTTAACCTCTACGCCCATGATATCATGTTGATATCATGTCCATGCTACATATACTAAAATATTACTGCATAAGACTTCCACACATGCTACTTTCCATATGTTGTCATCAATGACAAACATACAGTCAGTACTAGTCTTCTAGAAAATCTCCAACAACCATATCAATCATCAGTTGAAGATCTATGTGAAGAAGAAGAGAGTGTATGCTATTCATTGGAACTAATCAATACAATAGGTCTAATTCATAGTTCACCAAGATCCAGATATAGTGTGTATCTTTTGTGTAGAAGGTTGCAGCCTTCACCATTTGAGCAGTGTGTCCTCACCTTTAACAAGGTTATTTTTAAAAGACTTCTAAGAGGGTCCAACCTTTGACCAGGTCATTCTACTTCATATATTATAAAGATCAATTCCTAACAGGGTGGTAAGATCTTCTAACAGGGATCATTATACTCTAGTGCAGTTTATAGTGGCTGCTAATTCCCACTGAGTTTTTTTACATATTTAGGGTTTCCCCGTAACCAAAATTATAGTGTTGCACTAAGTTTTATCTTGTTTTGTTTATGCTTAATGTCCTTTTGTACTAATTTGGATAAATAATTTAATCTTGTAGATAACATATTCACCCCACCCGCTCTCAATTATCTCTTGGGACTATTCCTAACTATTGGTATCAGAGCCAAGTCCCTCAGAGAGAAAGTTTAATAGCTTGAGGTTGATCAGGTGGAGTTCTTTAGAAAATAAAGTCCTAAGTTTGATGGAGAGAATTATCTAGACTGGAAGAAAAAAATGATAACACATTTGCAGTGAATTGGTTTTGAGATTTTTGAAGTAGCTACTCAAGATGTTCAAGTTCCCTCTCTAAAAGATCTTACCAAAGATGATGCAACTATTAAACAAAAATAAATGTTCACTCAAAAAGAAATTTCAAATAATCACTTATCAATGCCTTATCTGAAAGTGAGTTTTTAGAGATCAAGAAAGTAGATAAAGCCTACAAAATATGGAAGTATCTAAAAGAAATTTTTGATGGAGATATCCAAGCCAAGAATGCACACAAAAATATATGGAAGAAAAGATATAATACTTTAGAGATGCTACCTGAAGATAACATCGGAGCCTATAATCAAAGAATTAATGAACCAGTTAAAGGAATTAGAAAAAATGGTGGAGAGACCTTGGAAGAAGACATAATGGACAAATTAATGACTACTCTGATAGTAGAATATGAGAACAAGATAAACATCCTAGATGAGACTATGAAGTTTTCAAAAGAGAGACATTAATCAACAAGATTTTAGCATTCAAGATATCAAGATTGAAGACAGAGCCTAAAAGTGAAACAACTTTCAAAGCCTCAGTCCATGTTAAGAAATATTTGAAAACCTTTGGTAATTTTGATGATGAAGATAATGATAAAGAACAAGAAGAATTCATTGCTATGGTTGCTAAGAAAGAAAGAAAAGGAAAAGGGAAATATGAAGGTCATTTACCATTTAAATGATTTTCATGTAACAAGATTGGTCATTTTGCATCTAAGTGTCCTACAAGAGTCAAGAAGTACAAAACTAATTTCAAGCCCAAGTATATAAAAGAATGTTACTATGTTGAAGATGGAGCAACATATGAAGATTCGACAGAAGATGAAATTGTATTTATTGTGATTAAAGATATGGAGAAAATATTTGATGACATGTATATTGAAGATGAAAAGAAAGCAGAAGAGCTAGCATTAATTTCAAAAGAAGACATCAGAACAGACTGGATCATTGACAATGGATGTTCACATCACATGATAGGAACAAAGGAAGATTTGTACATCTGGATAAGTACAAAGGTGACATGGTTAGATTTGGTGACAATACTTCTAAACCTATCATAGGTAAAAGAGCTATCACTTTGGATGGAAAGAACAACACTGATGATGTTCTATATGTTGATTGTTTGTAACATAACTTATTGAGTGTTGAAAAGTTACTTGAAAAAGGACATCAGTTGGAATTCAGAAACAAGTACATCATTAATAAAAAAGGAGTAATGATTGCATCAAGCTCAAAAAAAAAAGTAATGTTTTTCAGCTTAATTCAGAAGCAAGTTATTTTGTTGCAAAAGTACATGACAGTTGGTTATGGCACAAAAGGCTATGTCACATCAATTTTGACAATAGAGTAAAGATAAGCAATGTAAAGGAAGTAAGAGACCTCCCTAGTATTGCAAGACTATTTGATACAATGTGCAAGGAATGTGTGATGGGAAAGCATAAAAAGAACTCATTCAAAAGAACATAGAATTCAGAAAAGAACAAATTGGATCGAGTGCATACAAACCTATGTGGACCAGATCACACAAGATCATACTATGGTGAAAGGCACTTTATTTTGTTTGTTGATGATTATTCTAGAATGATGTGGGTTTCATTCTTAAGAGATAAATCTAAAGCATTTGAGAAGTTCAAAATATTCAAAGCTAAAGTTAAAAATGAGTCTAGATTAAAATTAAAATGTCTAAGATTAGATAGAGGAGGAGACTTCACGTCTGATAAATTTTATGTGTATTGCAAAGAACATGGGATAAAAAGACAGCTAAGTGCACCAATAACTCCTCAGTAGAATGGAATTGTAGAAAGAAGAAATATGATCATACTTGACACAACGTGCATTATCATGATTGAAGGAAAAGTTACACACACCTATTGGAGAGATGCAGTCAATACTACAGTCTATACTATCAACAGAATTCAATTAAGGCCAGGCACAGACAAAAAACCTTATGAGCTATGGTTTGGGAATGTACCTATAGTAAAATATGAATCTTTGGAAGCAAGTGCTACATCAAGAGAGATGATGGTGTTGGTAAGTTTGATGCAAGAAGCGATGAAGGTATTTTTCTTGGTTACTCTACTAAAAGAAAAGCTTACAGATGTTTTAAGTTGAGATTGAAGAAGATCATTGAAAGTGCACATGTAAATATTGATGAAAATTTTATGATTCAAGAGAGATTCTATGATTATGCACCTATGATTGAAGAAGAACCTAGACCTATAAGTAGAGAAGAAATGTTTGACACCATTGATGTATTAATCAGTGAACCTGAATTAAGTGAAGAAGAATCATAGAAGATAGATGAGAGAGTCACACCTAATATTCCAAAATTCACATCTAGATACCATTCAAAAGAAGATATCATTGGAGATCATAACAGAAAAGTCATGAAAAGATCCAAAGAAAAAATTTCAACAGTTGATGATGTGGTATGTTTACTTTGACAAATTGAACCCTTAAGTGTTGAAGATGCTTGTAATGATTTAGATTGGCATGAAGCAATGAAAGAAGAATTAGATCAAATAGTTAAGAATGATACATGGGAATTGCTCCCCAGGTCTAGTGACAAAAATGTGATTGGAACTAAGTGGATATTCAGAAACAAGATGAATGAAGAAGGTATAGTAGTAAGAAACAAATAAAGACTAGTATGTCAAGGATATGGACAGAGAGAAGGAATTGATTAATCTGATACATTTTCCTTTGTAAGAAGATTGGAAGCTATAAATTTTTTTATAGCCTATGCAACATTCAAAGACTTTAAATTATATCAGATGGAGGTCAAGTCAACATTCCTGAATGGAGAATTAAAAGAAGAAGTCTACATAGAGCAGCCTAAAGGATTTAGTTTATCAGATAAACTTGATATGGTTTATAGACTAAAGAAAGCCCTTTATGGACTAAAGAAAGCCCCAAGAGCATGCTATGAAAGAATGGATGGTTACTTAACAAAGATCAAATTCAAGAAAAGGAGCAGAAGATTGTAACTTATTCATAAGAGAGACCTCTGAAGGATTATTAATAGTTGCTATATTTGTTGATGACATTATTTTTGGTGGTAATGACAAGCTCAGTGTAGATTTTACTAAATATACACAGAGCTAGTTTTAAATCATCATGATTGGACGTATCAAGTACTTTTTGGGATTGAATGTGCAGCAAAAAGACAAAGGTATATTCATTAATCATTCTATGTGAAAGAGATATCAAAGAAATTCAAGATGGTTGATTTTAAGCCAATAAGCACCCCGATGATAATAGGAAGAAAGCTTTCAAAATATGATGATTCTATAGTAGTAGACAAGAATCTATATAATTCTATAATTGGTAAACTCATATATCTTACTCAATCTAGACCAGATATTTCTAGTGCAGTTGGTATTGTTGGAAGATTTGTAGCTATACCTAAACAAAGTCATCTTATGGAAGTAAAAAGGATATTCAGATATTTTAAAAGAACTATAGACTATGGTTTATGGTATGCTAACTCAAAGAATGTAGAACTTCATGTGTATGTAGATGTAGATTGGGCAGGTTGCATTGATGAAAGAAAGAGCACCTCAGGAGGAGTAGTATTTCTTGGAGACAGACTAGTTACTTGGACAAGCAAGAAGTAGAATTGTATTTCTTAGTCAACAACAGAAGCAAAGTATGTAGCAAAAACATTAAATTGTTCTACAATTGTTTCGATCAAGCAGAGGATATAATATTTTGGAATCTAGATTGATTATCCTATTGTTATTCATTGTGACAAAACTAGCACTATCAATATGTCAAAGAACCCTGTGATGCATGCAAAGACAAAACACATTCACATAAATTATCATTTTCTAAGAGAGAAAGTTGTAGAGAAAGAAGCAATGTTGGATTATGTGAGTAGTAAAGAATAGTTAGCAGACATATTCACAAAGACATTGCGTAAGGATACATTTAAGTATCTCGGGGAGAAGTTGGGAGTAATTCCCTTCCCTAGATCTGATTAGAGTTTAAAGAAATGCATAAGTCCTTAGTGACTGATGAATGGTGAACTACTCTACCTTAGGATTAGTACCTATCCTTATTTGTTTTTGGAACCCTTTTCCATTGATATCAAAGGGGGAGTATATAGTCATGAAAAACAAAATAGTTGATCTATTCTAAGAGGGAGTATGAAGTAAGAGGAAGTATATAATAAGATGTAGCAGCAGATATTCAAAGCATTTAGTAGTAGATGGAGAAATCACTTTTGGGGGAGTATGTTATTGAGGAAATGGAGAATTTTATGAGGAAATGGAGAATGTATTATATTTTTAGATTGATGTTGTTTTTCATTTCATATGTTGTCGTCAATGCTAAAGGGGGATATTGTTGGAGATTTCCCAGAAAACTAGTGTTGATTGTATGTTTTTCATTGATGACAACATATGGTAAGTAGTGTGCATTGTAGTTATATGTAGAGATCCTTGAGCATATGTTGTATGGATATGTTATCAACATGATATCATAGACACAAAGGTTTATTCTAAGTACAAATAGTTGTGCATTTGTTTGTAATAGTAGTGTTCCTAACAGTGTTGCAAGCAGAGTTGTGCATGTAATTCATAGTATGGTTACTATGGAGCCTTACACGTTTATTTTTTTGTGGTAGACATAATAATGGAGTTATGTTCATAAACACAAAGTTAGTTATGTAGTTGAAGTTGATTTATGATGTTTCTATTTACCAGTCTTAGTTTAGGAGATTATTTTTTGAGAGCCGACAGTATTTATATTGTTTTTGTAGTTGCGCCTATCATTATGGTATGCATGTTTAGTTTCATGTTTGGTTATGAGCTAAGGTTGTTTTGTTAATAGAGCATAATGTATTTCATCTTGAGGGTTGAGTTTTAGTTAATTTTGTGGAGCCGACTGTGTGAAGTGATGTGTCTACTCATATTGGGTTGTGTGTGTTAGGAATGGGTACACTAAGAGAGAGGGGGTGAATTAGTGTTTAATATATTTGATCTTTTTACTTTACTCTTGAAACTTACCTTGATTTCTTAATTACAAAAATAAACATCAATGTAAACAAGATAGACAATCAAAAAACATAACACCAATATGATTACAGGGAAATCTAAATAGGTAGAAACCCTGGTGGAAATTGACAACCACTAAGAACTGCACTAGTGTCTTATGATCCTTGTTAGAAGATCTGCAACCTTGTTAGGAGTTTTTCTTTACAATTCTTTTAGTACAATGACTTGGTCAAGGGTCAGACCCTGTTAGGAGTCTTTTACATTAACCCTATTATGGGTGGTGACACACTATCCTAGAGCTCACTACTCAAGTGGTGAAGGCTACAACATGTTGATTTTAGATACACACTATATCTACTAGATGAACTGGTGTTGTGACACTACTTGTCAGATTAGTTCCTTTGATTCGCTGATGCTCCAACCTCTTGTGAAGCTCTACAACATACTGACTACTATTCATATACTTCTTCTCTTCTCTTCTTTTCCTATTTTCATGTCACTACTCAATTACCAAGGTGCATGTCATATTTATATGCGCTTAGAAAATAATTAACTAGGTTGGCCCTTTAAACGTTTACATATAATGCTTCCAAGTAAATTGGCTCAAGTGTGTTTACAAAAAAATATTTTTTCATGTCTACAACCTAATTACAATAGTCACATATCCTTTACAAACCATTATTATAACCGTTAATCAAAATATAAACAGTCGGTTGCATACTCTAATCTATTCTGGCGTTCACTGGCTATACCTCTTCAACTATTTTTAACTTCATCATACTATCTCATCTGATCATGTGCTCTTAGAATTAGAAAGGATACATACTTACAAACTTAACTTCAAGGGCACATACCATAAATAGGTTTTAGGCATGTGTGCTAATACTCTGATCTTCTGGTGCTCTGCTAACTATCCAGTCTTCTATACTTAGCCATATTGTGATCTTATGATAAGGTGCGCTAACTCCAAAACTCTATATCACTTTGTTGCCATAAGGACAACAATAAATACATTCATATACTTTAGTATAGTCAACTTTCCAAAAATCTCCCCCTTCTTCATTAATGGCAACAAAGGAATATGGCAAAGTTACTAACTGTTCCCTTATACAAAATTTCTAATATATATTCTAACTTATATCTCCCCTTCTATATTGTTTCTTTACATTATTTACAAAGATCCATATTATTCTTTCTACATATTCTACTCCCCCTTTGAAATTAATGACAAAGGTGCTCAAAAATGTATTCACAAGTACTTACAAGGTGAAAACATCCGGATATGCTAACTTCAGCTTAGCAATCTCATTATGCCAAAATTTCTTCAGTGTGTCTACTATTTGGAGATGGGTGCACAAAGCATATGTTAACTTTTCCATCTTCTCCAATTCTATACATGGACCTTGATCATATGTCATCATAGTGGCATCAATATCCTTGATTTTTTGATTCAAAACATCTAGTGAAGGCGCAAGAGCATTTCTCAGCTTTGTTTGCCTTTCCCTTATTTTGGACATTTCTTTTTCTGTCTCTTCTATCTTGTCCACTTGTCCCTAGTATACATTGTTACACATGTTGATATCTGTACTGGGAACTTCTACTAATTTTCTAACTTGATCTATCATAGCCTTTGCCTCCTAAATTTTCTCATAAAGATCTGTTGTCAACTTATCTTGGTTCATGTAGTCTGCTATGAGTTTCCTTCCTTTGGCTGAAAATTCTTTCAGTGAAGCTTGACCAACTTTTAAGGAGTTGAGGTCAAGTGAAAAGTTTGCAAATAGCTCATCCAATCTTTTCTTAAGATAGTTCATTTCTATTATCTTAGCTGTTGATTCATCTAGGCAGGAGAAGTTTGCCTTGAAGCTTGTTAGGATGTTGCTCACATCCTCCACTAAGTGTACCTTTTTTACCTTTGTCTCTGCTAGTAGTAGGTTATTCAAGATGTCTATTGACTCAAAAAATAAGGGATTTCTCATTACTTTTTTTTCCTTGGCCTTCTCCATAGCAAGGACATTGATTTGGATCAGGTCTTCTTCTCCCCAAGAGTCCAAGCTTGTAGTATCAAGAGTCAAACTTGAGAATAACGATGTTGATGGCATGGGAGTGATAGGTTTTTTGTCCATCATTTTTCTCTTAACCTTCACAAGTGTTCCAAATGAGGGTTCATCTAATGTTTCTTTTTCTACCTCCTTTTCTCCTTCTTTCTCTTTTTCATTTTCTTTCTCCTACTCTTCTTCTTTACCTGTTATGTCTTCTATCAATACTTCCTCTTGGTTCTTAGGTGAAATATCACCACATAGAGTTTCTACTTCTTGTGAACTAACAAAATCTTGTTCAAATTTGTCCAAGTCTTTGTCAGTGGCTGCCATTAATATCTCCACATTGTCAATCATAATTGTGTCATCTTTTTTAGTTGTGGTCATGGTCGCAAACTTTATTTCAACTGTGGGAAATGTTACTAAGCGTGTTGAGTCCTGGGAACCTTTCATAGGTACATTTGTAACCTCATCTACATTCTCTTTCTTAATAGATGCTTGGATTATGGGTGCAAGTGGTGGTTGCATGCATTTTTTCTAAAAACACCTTCTCAAAGGCTTGTTCTATCTTCTTTGTTATCTGCTCATAATCTTTGTTCATTATGTGTAATGTCCTCATCTTAGTTCTAAGGTATGGCTTTACCAAACCTAGCACCAGTATTTTCTCATCAATTGAACATACTAGAAGATTGTCATCTAGTATTTTCTCCCTGATTCTAAAGTCTTCCTTTGTTTCTTTTCTTTTCAAGGAATCCAAAATTTCCCATACTTTATCCAGAATCTTTGACTTCAATTCTAGAATTTTCTTCTTGAACTTGATCATATGTTTGATTAGCATCTCATGGATCTCACACTTGTCTATTGCATGATATTTTTCATAGAACTTAGCTATCTATTCTAGCCTTCCTTCCTCTACCACTCTAGTTCTTAACACTTGAACACTTGGTAGGAATCCTACCTCAGGAGGTGGTTGAGTATTTCTACCTCTACTTCTTGTGGCTCTAGTTGAAGGGTGACTTGTAAAAATTTTCTTCTTCCTCTTACGCACCTTAGGAGATGCTTTAGTAGACTCCACATCAGCTGTATCTCTGGGTGCAGAACTAATATCATCAGTTTTCTCAACTTTTATCTTCTTTGTCTTAGGGTCATCTATTTTCTCTGTCTTGGCTTCTACAGAGGATGTGCTCTCAATGTGCATAGCTATCTTAGCCCCTCTAGCCTTGTCCAAGTCTTCTTAGGTCACACCATGGATCTTCAATATCTTAGAGGTGATTTTAGTGACCTTCCTCTTGGTTGCTACACTATTTAGGACTGCATCCACTTCCTTGGTCTTTTCCTCATAAGTTCCCCATCTAGGTTCATTAGGGTCCTTTGGCGCTGATAGTAAAAGTTGAACATAGGCTTCCAATAATTGCTCCTCTACTTCATAGCCAAGTGGATTAATCCACTTAGTTCTAGGCTCAACAACATCCATACAAGTACTATCAGTCTCCACCATAAAACAAATGTTGTCCTTATATTTTTCAACAATACTTTCAGGTATCTTATACCTCATTTGCATCTTTATCCTGAATGTTTTCAATTCTAACTCCATTTAGTCTCTTAGATTGCTCTCAATGATGCCTTAAGGGATATCTCAGGCATTGCAGGTAAACTTTTGTCTAAGTATACGTCAAATACCTTCCCAACTATATGAAAGTACATGTATATTATCAAAGACCCAAACCTAAATACTTTGGTCTTATCATGCTTGATTGCCCTTATGTTATCCATCAACTATGAGTGCAAGATTTCACACAAGTTGAATTCAACATTTTCCCTTACTATCCTTATGGCTGCAAGAATAGTTGTTGTGGACACACTATTGACCCTGCTGGCATGCTGGAATCTGTAACCAAGAATCATAGACATCAATTTGATGTCCTTCCCCTCAATTGGCTCAATAGTCATCCCATGCTTGTCACTTTGAGATTTGCATTTTTGTTCAACCAATTTCTTGACATCCTTCCCAACTATAAGAATGACACCTATCTTAGATAAACCTATTATCTCATGAATGAGGTCGGTTGTGATTCTTACTGGTACTTCACCTATCCAAAATAAGTCGTCATGGATCCTACTCAATAAGATCTTAATCCATTCGGACTCATCGAATTCATGTGTAGTAGCATACTCAATGATAGGGTGGTCTTCCAAGTGCACAAACTCATCTGTGAATGTTTTATCTAGTTTCATCATTGTCTCAAGATGCGACCTAATTCTATCTAAGCCAACTAGCTCCTTTTTGCAATATACATACACGTGTATGTCTTCCACATGCATGACGCCCATTGGGGTTCTTGAAAATGCACCTTCTAGGTCATCTATGGTTGACTTAAAAGGGTGCCTCTTGAAAACGTATCTCTTTCTCTCAGAAACATCAAATACAACTAGTGTAGCCATAACTTACTTGGTTAACACTTTAAATTAGATTCCAAAGACTTCTGAATCGATGTGTTGGACTAGGGATTTGCAACTGATCAATCACAATTCTTCACTGGTAAATCAAGCTCCAACACTTCATAATTCAATTGCTATGGCTCATGTAGTTTCCAATCACTCAGACTTAAATGCAATGAGTGATCTGTAAGTTTCTGTAGACTATAAAGTGAAATTTCTAACATTAATGCTTGTTGCATAAACCAGAAATTGACTGAGAATTTCCAACTACTATCCTACAATAGATTAGGCAATGCACTCTTGCACATAGCATTACATAAACTCCAAAATGTTAAATCCAAAGGTGCATACTCTGAGGGTGAGTATATTGGCCGCGTAGGGGTCTAGAGCTAAATTAGCTCCCCCTATGACCTTGAGGGTCATTCATCCAGATGTAGAGGGTATGTCCACTATGAATGCATCCAATACATACTCATCAACCTTATCCTTCTTTTCCTCTAACCAAATCAAGCCTATATCTTCTAAAGCTTTCACAAACTTGACTTCTCCTTCGGTATCCAATATTGATTCTTCTAGCTTTTTAGGGCTTTCCTAAATTTGTGTACTTGATCTAAAAAACTTTTAGATGTGTCTAGCCTTGTTACAAGAGTGACAAATAAATGGAGGCCTTAAATGCCTCGGCACATTGATATGGGTTACCATTTTACACTGTCTAGTCGAGTGACCATTATAATTACATATCTGACATGTAATACTTTGAGAACTTCTTGTATTTGGTTGATTTTGATTTCTTTGATTATACTGAGTCCTATTCTTCTAACTTTTTCTACAATTCATAGCTCTATGACCAAATTTATTGCATGAATAATAGTAACCATTGAAAATTCTTACCTCTTTACAATTCATTGCTATATGTCCATGCTTATTACATGCATAACAAGTTCAGTCTATTGGCTTGCTTTCATCCTTAGATGGTTCAATATTGTCTTTAGTCTAATTTTCAGTCTTCTTAGCATCTGTGGTGTCTTCTGGTGCTTTCATCCTTGCTTGCATATTATCATTTTGATTTTGTGCTTCATTGAATCCAATGTCATTGGTATCTCCTTTAAGCTTTCAAGCATATAGTTGAGATTCTATCAGATCTTTTCTTGTGTGTAATTTATCAGTTTGATTCTTTATTTCAATCAATTCAGATTCTAATTTTTCTTTATTGTTTCTTAGCTCCAAGATTTCCATGTTTTCTTACCTTAATTATTCATTCATTTGAAGGTTCTCTTTGATCTTTTCATCATAAAATTCTTGATTTTTAGTTAGCTTATCATCCAATTCTTCAATCTGATCATTCAGAGATGTGTTCTCTTCATTTAGATTTTTGACCATTTTCCCTAAATCACTGTTTGAACAATATTTCAAATATTTTCTTAGCTTCTTTCTTAGATCTGTCAAGGTCTTCAAGAGTTGCCATAAGATTCTTCTTCAAATTCTTTTCTCCTTCTAAACCCATTGATCTCCTCAAGTGGTTAAAATTCTCTTCAAAGGACTAGAGCTCTGAAACCAATTGTTAGGAATGGGAACACTGAGAGCGGGTGTGAATCAGTGTTCACTATATTTGATCTTTTTACTTTACTCTTAAAACTTAACTTGATTTCTTAAGTAATGAAATAAACATCAATGTAAACAAGATAGATAGTCACAACACATAACACCAATATGGTTATGGGTAAACCCAAATACGTAAAAACCTCAGTGGGAATTGACACCCACTAAGAACTACACTAGTGTCTTGTGATCCTTGTTAGAAGATCTACAACCTTGTTAGGAGTTGTCCTTTACAATGCTTTTAGTACAGTGACCTGGTCAAGGGTTAGACCCTGTTAGGAGTCTTTTACATTAACCCTATTAGGGGTGGGGACACACTATCCTAGACCTCACTGCTCGAGTGGTGAAGACTACAACCTTCTAATCTCAGATACACACTATATCTATTGGATGAGCTGGTGTTGTGACACTGCTTATCAGATTAGTTCCTTTGATGCATCGATGCTCTAGCCTTGTGAAGCTCTACAACATACTGACTTCTCTTCACATACTTCTACTCTGCTATGCTTTTCCTATTTTCATGTCGCTACTCAATTACCAAGGAGCATGTCATATTTATATGCGCTTACAAAATAATTAACTAGGTTGGCCCTTTAACAGTTTACATACAATGCTTCCAAGTGAATTGGCTCAAGCGTGTTTACAAAAAGATATTTTTACATGTCTAAAACCTAATTAAAATAGGCACATAGCCTTTACAAAACATTATTATAACCGCTAATCAAAATATAAATAGTCGATTGCATGCTCTGTTCTATTCTGGCGTTCACTAGCTGTACCTCTTCAACTATCTATAACTTTGTCATACTATCTCATCTGATCATGCACTCTTAGGCTTAGCAAGAATACATACTTACAAACTTAAATTCAAGGGCACATACCATAACTAGTTCATACGCACATGCGTTGATGCTCTAATCTTCTAGTGCTCTGCTAACTATCCAGTCTTCTATACTTAGCCATATTTTGATCTTATGATTGTTAGAAACTAAAGTCCACCAAGATAACTGAGAGGAGGGGGTGAATCAGTTATTAGATGAATACAACTTTTATCAACCTTAATATATTTTAACCATGTAATAAATGTAATCAACAACCATAGAAAGATATACATGCACAATAACACAATGACACAAGATATGTTGACTAGGGAACATCTTGATCAAAGAGTAAAACCCAGTGGGAATGATGCCCACAAAAGATGCACTAATATGAAATCTCCTTGTGAGAGGATGGACTCTGTTAGGAGTCTTATGAAATACATTCAATACATATGAGTCCCTATTAGGAGACTTTTAATCTTTGCTAAAAGATTCTAACTCTGTTAGGAGTTATGGAAGACAGAAGGACCCACTGCCCAAACAACTTCAGGGTAAGATCACTAAACTCACTATCCAACTAACCTATCTATTACTCAATAGAATAATACCAAAAGATTACTTATGTCAACAATTCAATACTCCTTCTCTGACTATGCCAAACTACACCAACTGCTTATTCAGATCTCAATACCAAATCTCTGAGCTTTGCATATCCTCTTTCCACAATTTTGCTTTCACAATTCCTTCATTCACTTTCTCATACACACATACATTTTTCAAAAACAAGGAAAAAATTCCTTCCTTTATACCACACTCAAGTAATTACAAATCATTTGGCATACAGATTACAAAATAAAACTTTCCATAAGTTACATCAAAATTACACAAAATTGTCAGCTTCCAATTAAGATAATTCTTCACTCATGTGACCTTAGATCTTGCATTGTCATCCACATCACTATAAACATGTCTTCAATTTCTCTCCAACTATGTATAACTAGATTCCATCCTGATTAGGAGATATCATCCAATTTCCACAAACCGCTACTCAGGAACACTGCCTGAATACTGCTTCCATTGATTTTCTCATAACTTCCATGAATAAGTGAATTACTGTCTGCGCTCTTAACCATGATCTTATAACACATCATAGAGTAAGTCCTCAACATTGCATAGCTTTGTCTTCAATATCCCAAGTGTGCTAACTCAAACACTGTCTGCTTTGCTGCTAATCTTCAATAGATCACTGTGTTGACATCAATGACAATCACAATCATGAATGCAACAAAAACTACTACAAAATGGCTGTGAATACTCCCCCATAGGATATTGATGAGCTACAATTTATTTAGAACCTAAATGGAGAATCTATAATTCAAGATTACTAAAGGAGTTGATGATTAGATATTCAAGATGATTAAATTAGTATTATGTTGTCATTGATGTCAACTAGCTTAACAGTACTTATCTTGTAAGTTACTATACTGACACATCTGAAGAAAGGTGAAAGAGATGAAGAACAAAAATATCTACATGAGGAAGATGTATATGTCAGATGAGGATAAGGAATACATTGAGTAACTTTTTGATGAGTCTATGACTTGATGAAATTGACTTTATTATGTTGCATTCATCTATGATGAAGAATAGAGTTGAAAGACACAAAGCAGTGTTGTCGGTAAATAAAGTATTCTAGTATACACTGATGGAATGTAGTGTATACCGAGCATAGTATTAACTAAGCTTGTGTTCACCGATGAATTTCTTTGTTAACTAAGAAAAACCAAAAGGAATTAAATGATTAGTTTAGTTGATAAACTGATGAGCTGTAAAGTGTATGAAATCGAGGTAACAGATAAGGTTTGTTATGAAGATCGATGACTAACATAAATCAAAAGGATCTAATGGAGTAGATTGAAACGTGTTATTGACACATCAATCAAAGAAGCTTAAAGCGGAAAAATCTATGAATATGATTAAGAAGAAAAATATGGAGGAAAAGAGAATGATTTACTCATCTATATAAGAGACATCAGTTTCATTGTTGAAACATAGTCGGAAGAAGATACTACAGAATTATCGCGTGAACAAGTTTTCATGCATTCTGATCATACTAGTTAATAAGAACATAGCTATAGAATAATTAATGAGCTACAGAGAGTAATTATCGACAAATAGCAAGTTGATATAGTATTGAATCTGAAGTGGTATATTGATTAGAAAGATTTGAATGAGCTGAACATTGATCTATAAATTGCAATTAAATTTTTTTCAAGGTAGATCATCTACTATTACATATTTAACCATTGTACATAGTCAAATCTCTTAACCAAGTGGACTATGAAAGTCTTTTGATGTTTCATTCATAGAGTGAACATTGTTATCCTGTCAACCCTAGAGTGACTGCTGGTTGGACGATAACTTCTGGTCTAAAATCCTCTAACAAGGTCACACCTCATAGTGTGTATGTAACCTTTAACAGGGTTGGGTCTTCACTGACCTCACTTCAGAAGAGTGAACAATTTTGAGTTGTTAGTCCCGAGTGGTTTTTCCCTTCACAAGGTTTCCACGTTAAATCTCTTGTATTATGTGTTGATTTTGATATTTGTTTGTTATCATACTTTGCATATTACATGTTAGATTTAATTGGTAACTATTATAAAATTTAGACTGACAATTGGTAAAGACACAGACACTGAAAGTATTTTATGTTTACCTAGTAGCAGAAGTTGTAGATTTGTTTTGGATAATACAAATTTTAATTGGGACACTGGATAACTAATTCACCCCCCTCTCAGTTATTCTAACAATTGGTATCAGAGTTATGGTTTCTTAGAGAATAGTTTTAAGGACTCCAGCAAAAAGGTCTCAAGATGTATAAGAGTGAAGTGCTAAAGCTGAACAAAGATAACTTCACAGTATGGCAAATTCGGATGAAATTGCACATATTTGGAATTGGGAATTCTGCACTAGAACTGATGGGGAATGGCTACATTGAACTGACACCAGGTCTCTTGACACTTGATCAACTGAAGGATAGACATGAACACAATATCACTATGATGGAACTTGTTGCTGCCTATACCAATGCTGAATTTGAAGACATCAAGGATTATGATATAGCTAAGACCATGTGGGAGAAGTTGACTCTAATATATAGTGGAGATGCGAATGTTAATAGAGCCAGAGTAGAAAGCCTAAGAGGTCAATTTGATTATATGAAGATGAAAGAAGGTTAGAACATTATGCAATACACAAATAGACTAAAAGAGGTAGTACATGTTATTAGAGCATCTAGTGGAGTTATTGATGATGAAACACTAATAAGCAAGATTCTCAGAACTTTGCTACCAGTTTATACGATCAGGATCTCTGCAATTCATGAAACAAGAGCTACATCCAACTTTACTCTTGACACACTAATCAGTAATCTTACAAACTTTGAAATGAATAATTTTGACAATAGTGTTGTACCTTTTGTTGAATCCGCTTTCATGTCTTCTTTGAAGATTGGTAAGTCTAGTAGCAGGAATGATAAGAACAATGATAGTGATAGTAATACCGATGATGAGCTTGATGAGCTTGAAGCTCTTATGGCCAAAAGATTTCCCAAAGGTAAGGGAAGGTATAGATGCAAGTTTCCCTTGGCATGTTTTAATTGTAAAGAAGTTGGCCGCATCACTGCTAGATGTCCTAATAAGAAAGATGATGATAGATCCAAAGACCAATCCGAAGGAAGCTATGGGAGAAGAGTCAACAGAGGTTACTGACATAAAAAAAGAGATAACTGAGATAGCTATGACAAAGGGAAAAAGGTATGTTACATAGCCAAAGAATTTGAATCTGAATCTGACACTGATGATGATGTAGAAGTAGTATATTTTGCTATGAAAGATGATTCAGAGGAAGAAGAGAAACATGAAGAAACAACACTAATCTCTAAAGTAAGAAGAAATGATACATGGATCATAGACAGTGGTTGTACACATCATATGACTAGTGATATAGAGAAATTTGATCTACTTGATGAATATGATGGAGGATCTATTAGAATGGGAAATGATGCACCTTGTATGGTGAGAGGTAAAGGTTCACTGATGATTAATGATAGAATAAAATGTGAAAATGCATATTGGGTAGATGGACTGAACTATAATTTGTTAAGTGTGGCACAGCTAAATAACTCAAGCCACTGACTTGCTTTTGAGAGAAGAAAGGTAAGAATCTATGATAATGGAGGAAGACTTGTTGGAACTAGTACACAATCCAGAGGTAATCTATTTAATCTTGATATTGATCAATATTCTTGTTTGTTAATGAAGTATGAAGATGATGGTTTTGGCATAAGAGGTTATGTCATGTGAATTTTGATAACATGATCAAGATTAGTAAGAAGAAAACAGTTAGAGGGTTGCCTAACTTGTCAAAATTGGATCATGCTATGTGCCATGAATGTCAGAAAGGTAAGATGACTAAGTCTAGTTTTAAGAGAAAAGACTACTCAACAAAGAAGATACTTGAGTTGGTTCATACCGATCTATGTGGTCCTATGAGAACTTAGAGCTATTATGGTGATAGATACTTTATTCTTTTTGTTGATGACTATACTAGATTGATGACTGTTATGTTCTTGAGAGAGAAATCTAAAGCATTTAAGATGTTTAAGTGGTATAAGGAAAAAGTAGAAAAAGAGACTGGAAAAGAGTTAAAATGCTTAAGATCTGATAGAGGAGGTGAATTTATCTCTGATGAATTTACTAATTTATGTAATGAGAATGGTATTAAGAGATAGGTCTCTGCACCGAGAACACCTTAGCAGAATGGGATTCCTAAAAGAAGGAACAGGTCAATCATTGACTGTGCTAGGACACTAATGATACAAAAGAATGTTGCTCAGACATATTGGAGGGAAGCTGTCAGTACAGCTGTATATGTGCTTAATCGAGAACAACTAAAGAAGGACACCAACTAGACACCTTATGAGCTATGGTTTGGACACAAACCTACTGTAAGTTATTTCAGGATTTTTGGAAGCAAATGTTTTATTTTGAAAGATGAGAGAAATGGGAAATTTGATTCTAAAGGTGATGAAGGAATATTCTTAGGATATTCTACTAAGAGTAAAGCATACAAATGTTTGAATAAGGTTACAAATAAGATGATTGAAAGTACTAATGTCCGTGTTGATGAGTTTGATGACAAGAACACAAAAGAAAGAAAGGAACTAGAAGACTATGGTAGATTCACTTACATTGAACTTCTTGACTATCTACCAAAGTCACAACCTGTGATAACTAGTCAACAGGAAAATAACCCTGAGGAACAAGAAAGGGAAATCGACAAATAAGATGGTGCTACCAAGAAAGCACATGAACCTAAACAGGATCAACAAGAAAGAAGAAACTGAGTACTAGCTAGTTTTGTTAGAAGACATCATCCTAAGACACAAATTATTGGAAACAGACAAGCTGGAATGCAGACAAGAAGCAAAACAAGACAAGGTACATGTTTAGTTTGTGAATTTGAACCAAAGAATGTGAAAGTTGCATTAGAAAATGAAGAATGGGTTAATGCAATGAAGAAGGAAATAGAAAAAATAGAGAAAAACAAAAATTCATCCTTAGTACACTGACCTAAAGATAAGAATGTTATCAGTACTAAATGTGTATTCAGAAACAAGCTGAATGAAAATGGTGAAGTGACAAGAAATAAAGTGAGATTGGTATGCAAGGGATATGCATAGGAAGAAGGCATTGACTATGGTGAGACATTTGCACCTGTTGCTAGATTGGAAGGATCTAGAATGCTACTTGCATATGTTGCACACAAGAAATCTAAGGTTTATCAAATGGATGTGAAGTTGGCATTTCTGAATGCTATACTTGAAGAAGAGGTCTAGATAGAGCAACCTGAAGGATTCATTGATCCAGACAATAGAAACATGGTATTTAGATTACACAAAGCTTTATATGGTTTGAAGCAAGCACCGAGAGTATGGTATGAAAGGTTGTATACTTACTTGTTAAGTATTGGATTTGTAAGAACTAGTGAAAACAACAATTTTTACATGAAAGGTGATACTAATGACACTATTATTATTGCTGAAATTTTTGTTGATGATATTATTTTTGGAGGTCAAGATCATGTATGTAAAACTTTTGCTGATGACATGAGGAATGAGTTTAAAATGTCTATGTTCAGAGAGATTAAATTCTTTCTTAGATTACAAGTAATTCAACAGAGTGATGGGATATTCATCACACAGTCCAAGTACATAAAGGAAGTCTTGAAGACATTTGGCATGGAAGATGCTAAAATTTTAGAACACCGATGGCTACTGGAAGTAAATTGACAAAGGAAGATGAAACTATAAAGGGAAACCAGACACTTTATCGATCCATGATTGGTAAACTAATGTATGTAGTTCATAGTAGACCAGATATAGCACATGATGTGGGAATTGTTGCTAGATATTCTGCTAATTCTAGAGAATCACACACGATTGCTACCAAAAGGATCTTAAGATATCTAAAAAAGATAGAGGATTATGGATTATGGTATCCTAAGGAAGGTAAGTTTGACTTGAAGGTTTATACCGATGTTGATTAGGCTGGAAATGTGGATGACAGAAAAAGTACCACCAGAGGAGCATTTTTCTTTGGTGAAAGACTTGTAACCTAGACAAGTAAAAAGTAGGCTTGTATTTCTAAGTCTATAGCTAAAGCAAAGTATGTTGCTACTGCTACTAATTTCTCAAACATTTAATGTATCATGCAAGTTTTGGAAGGAATAAATGAGGTAATCACTGACCTGGTGATCATATACAATGACAACACAAGTGCTATTAATATTTCAAAAAATCCAATGATGCACTCTAAGACAAAGCATATATCAATTAAGTATCACTACTTAAGAGAACAAGTGCAAGAGAAGAAAGTGAAGTTTGAACTTGTTACATCTAAAGAACAACTTGTAGACATTTTTACAAAGCCTCTACCAAAGGACACATTTGAATATTTGAGGACTAGACTTGGGGTCCGTCCCCTGTCTATTGGTCACTAATGTGATCTAGATGTTGCATCAACCTAATCTTATCAGATGATCACACATGTTGATGCAACATAGTTCACACTTTGGATATTTTCTTGAGGTTGTGATTAAGTTTAAAGAACTAAAACAGATTGGGATATTAGTATACTAAGATATAGAGGAAGTAATGGACAATAGAGAATTACCTAGCTACTAAAAGAGTTGATTGTTTATTTGTTTCTTTGGAATTGTTGTCAAATGGAGAGATAAATAATATGAAAAGGAAAAGGAGAGATATGCACCCATGAGAACTATCTAAGGGAGAGATAATATGAAAGAAAGAAATAGGAATATGAGAGCTGAAAAGATTATATCTACAGAATGACAAAGTTGTATTTTATAATGCTAGTTAGTAACGTAGTGATTAAACATATTAAGCCAGGGAGAGCTTATACAGCATTTGATTTTTTAGTTGTAGAATACATGTTTGGTATGTGTATGGTACATTTCATATTACTTGAGTTGCCATTAATGCCAAACGGAGAGATTGATGAACCAAAACTGATTTAGAACCTGAATGGAGAATCTGTAATTCAAGATTACTAAAGGAGTTGATGATTAGATATGCAAGATGATTTAATTAGTATTGTGTTGTCATTAATGTCAACTAGCTTGATAGTGCTTATCTTGTAAGTTACTATACTGACACATCTGAAGAAAGGTGAAAGAGATGAAGAATAGAAATATCTACGTGAGGAAGATGTATATGTCAGATGAGGATAAGGAGTACATTGAGTAACTTTTTGATGAGTCTATGACTTGATGAAATTGACTTTATTATGTTGCATTCATCTATGATGAAGAATAGAGCTGAAAGACACAAAGCAGTGTTGTTGCTAAATAAAGCATTCTAGTATACACCAATGGAATGTAGTCTATACCGAGCATAGTGTTAACCGAGCTTGTGCTCACTGATACATTTCTTTGTTAACCAAGCAAAATAGAAAGGAATTAAATGATCAGTTTAGTCGATAAAGTGATGAGCTGTAAAGTGTATGAAATCAAGGTAACAGATAAGGTTTGTTATGAAGATCGACGGCTAACATAAATCAAAAGGAACTAATGGAGTAGATTGAAACATGTTACTGAAACATCAGCTGAAGAATCTTACAGCAGCAAAACCTATGAATATGATTAAGCAAAAAAATCAGATGGAGGAAAAGAAAATGATTTACTCGTCTATATAAGAGACATTGGTTTCATTGCTGAAACATAGTCAGAAGAAGAAGATAATGCAAAATTATTGTGTGAACACATTTTCATGCATTATGATCATACTAGTTAATAAGAACCGAGCTGCGGAACAATTATTGAGCTACAGAGAGTAATTACCGACAGATAGTAAGTTGATATAGTATTGAATCTGAAGTGGTATATTGATCAAAAAGATTTGAATGAGCTGAACATTGATTTGTAAACTGCAATTAAAGTTGTTTCAAAGCAGATCATCTACTATTACATATTTAACCATTGTACACAGTCAAATCTCTTAACCGAGTGATCTATGAAAATCTTTTGATGTTTCATTCATAGAGTGAACATTGCTATCGAGTGACTATTGGTTGGATGATAACTTCTAGTCTAAAATCCTCTAACAAGGTCACACCTCACAGTGTGTATGTAACCTTTAAAAAGGTTGGGTCTTCACCGACCTCACTTCAGAAGAGTGAACAATTTTGGGTTGCCAGACCCAGGTGGTTTTTCCCTTCACAAGGTTTCCACGTTAAATCTCTTATGTTATGTGTTGATTGTGATATTTGTTTGTTATCATACTTTGCATATTACATGTTATATTTAATCGGTAACTATTATAAAGTTTAGACTGACAATCGCTAAAGACATAGATAGTGAAAGTATTTTATGTTTACCGAGTAGCAAAAGTTGTAGATTTGTTTTGGATTATACATTTTGAATTGGGACACTGGATAACTGATTCACCCCCCTCTTAGTTATTTTAATAGATATATTCACCATTCATTCCTAACAATGATAAGGTGCACTTACTCCAAAAATCTATATGACTTTGTTGCCATAATGACAATACTAAATACAATCATATACTTCAGTATAGTCAACTTGCCAATAGTGTGGTCCTATTTGTGTTGTGTTCTTAGTATAGCCATTGGAGTGGTTGTTGGAAATTTATATTCTTTCACCAATATTATTTCAAGAAGGTCCTAATAGGCTAACTTGATAATATCTTTCAGAGAAGGCTACTTATAGCCTGTCAATTGTGGTTGCTGATTTTCGATGGTGGAGTGAGTATAAGAAAGTGCGAAAGTATTGAACTAGTAAAGCCATATCAATCATTAGTTGAAGATCTATGTGAAGAAGAAGAGAGTGTATGTTATTCATTGGAACTGATCAAGGTAGGAGGTCTAATTCACAATTTATGAAGATCTAGATATATTGTGTATCTATTGTGCAGAAGGTTGCCATCTTCACCATTTGAGTAGTATGCTCCTAGATAGTGTGTCCTCACCTTTAACAAGGTTATTTGTAAAAGACTCCTAATAGGGTCTGACCTTTGACCAGTTCAATGTACTTCATATATTGTAAAGATCAACTCCTAACAGGGTTGTAAGATCTTCTAATAGGGATCATTATACTCTAGTGCAGTTTATAGTGGGGCCTAATTCCCACAGAGGTTTTTACCTATTTTGGGTTTTTCTATAGCCAAAATTTTGGTGTTGTGTTAAGTGTTATCTTGTTGTGTTTATGCTTAATGTTCTTCTATACTAATTTGGATAAATAATTGAATCTTCTAGATAACTAATTAACCCCCCCCCCCTTAGTTATATCTTGGGACTATTCCTAACAAAAGGATGAAGGATTGAGTAGGATAAGATGGGGGATGATATTTTTGGATTTAGGACCCCAAAATGGATTTGGTATGTGGAGGATATGTTCTGGTATATTTTGGGACATAGGGACCTAAAATGGATTTGGAGGATGAAGGAGGAATGTGATAGGTTATTTTGGGTTGCAATGATGGAGGAGGAGGAATGGTGTTTTATATTTTGGAAGGACAATGGGAAGATGTGATGGTGATTTTGGAAGGGTTCTTGAATTTGTCTTTAGTTGTACCAACATTTTTGGAGGAAGTACCTTTTTCAAATGTGTGACCAATAGCAAAAGCTTTTTGATGTTTCTTGTCATGTATGGGCTCCAGATTTCCTTGTTCATGAACACATGCCTTTTCTGTGATAATTCCTTTTCTTTGATAATTCCAAGAAAGGCTATTTCTAACTTGGGGAATAAGATAAACATCTAGCTTTAGGCTCTGTGGTGGAAGATATAGAACTTATTTCTTTTGCTTCAAATAGGATGCCATTGACAAATGTAAGTGGACTAAGAGGATAGAGTGATGGCAGTGGGATAGTTGGGATTGGAGGATCATCAAGTGGAAAGGATGGGATGATAGGATCTTGACTTGGATTGGGAGGTGGAAATGGATCCTAAGATGGAGGATTCGGGACAATAGGACCTTGGATTGGAGGAATAGGATCTTGATTTAGTTTGAAAGACTCTTTAGCAAGCTTTTGGAAAAGATCTGAGCTAGATTGGGTTGGTGTAGATAGAATAATGGGGGATGTATGGATGGAATCTTAAGATGGAGTTGATGGAAGGATGGAAGATTCTTCAGTTGTGATGGTAGGAAGAAGGGTGAGCTCATGAGGCTCATCAAATGTTTTTTGGACAATGCCAGAAGAAGGAGATGTTGGTGGGGATTGGATGGATTCAATGTATGGAAATGACTCAATGATGCTAGGATATGGAAGAGGATCAATAACTGGGATATATGGAAGAAGGATAATAGATGGGGGAGGTTGATAGGGCTCATCAATAATGGATTTTCTTTTGAGATGGAATGAATCTTCAACTTTAGGAGTGGGATTTTTTGTTGGCTTCCTTGTGAAATTCCTTGGATACTTTCATGATGGAGTTTGGGATGAAGGATTAGAATGTGTAGAATATGGAGAGCTAGGATAGTCCTCACATGAAGGTGGGGTGGAATATTGTGAACTTTCTTGAGGGGATGATGGTCCAGACAAGGAGTTGGAGGATGGCATGACTAAATAGTTCACATAGGTAGCTTTAGAGGAAGCTTTTGAACTTGATGGACTATTTTATGAGGTAGAAGTGATGGATTGAGATATGGAATATTAAGTGGATTGAGGGATGCATTCTTCTTGAGAAAGGGGTGATGGGATGAGCTAGGGATAAACTAGCTAGTCTATGCTCTGAACCTTGTCTAAGGCCTCCAGTGTGCTCTAACACCTATGGATGATCTATAGGATACCTAATGCATACAAGTACCCCCTAATCTACTCAACTATCCCACCAAGTTACACAAGTTCAACTATCACCATGTCAAACCTTGCTTCGCGACACTAACCCTCATATAGTCTCAAAAAGGGTGTTTTTGCTTCTTGACCTACTCCACATTCAAATAGAGAGTTATAATGAATTCTATGGACTTTTTATGACTATTTTCAGCTATCCATAGCATTGAGAAGGTTTGGGGGTTATCAAATTTGATAGTTCCTTTGGAAACTAGGGCTACTAGAATAGGCCTAATTAGCCCTCCACTTGGATTTGTAGGGAGTTTTATGCCTTTTTCTCAAGGATTCAACACCTCTGGTCTAAAATAAAATATACTAGGATTCATCCCCTCTAAGTTATTTTTGGGGTCTCAAATGCCCAAAAGACCATATAGTACTACTCCCTATTTATGAGGGTTTCAAGGGTTTCAAGACTTTCCTCTACTCCTAACTTCACCAATGTCTTTCTAAAGCTCTTTAAAGCTTCTCCTTCTCAAAAATTAACCTTTCCTTAGTGACCTAGCTTCCCTCCAAAGGGATTCCTCTGAAACTCATCCCACTATCGGTAGTAGCTTCTACACTGTTGCTTGCTTCTAGTCGGGCTATGCCTTAGCTCACCTAGGGCTTCCACAAACAATTGTTTGTCTTCCTTCTCTGGGGCCTTGCTTTCATTATGATACAAGTATGGGTCTATAATTTATGATTCCAAAGTTTCATGGCTTTTCCATGGTGGAAACTAAAGATACAGGCCCATTTTCACAACTCACTCCAAACTAGCAGAGAGTTGGTTACAACAAGATATATACAAAACAAGTGCAATAAAAACATGAAGAAACTAATATAATGCACACACAAGAAGAAAAAACACTAGTAACTAAGTATCACACAACAAATCCAAGAGCTTTTTAGTATTTACATCAAAACAAAGAAAAAACCAGTGATTTTATGCTTCAAACTGTGTTTCAACCTCCATGGTCGTACTGTAGCTATACAATATGTTGTCCTCTCCCAGGATAAAGGTTTGAAAAACATTAAATATGCTTCCTATCAAGTGTGTGCATAGGTTTTAGGGCTTATAGCCTCTTAGCAACATTAGTCTTATGCAAACAATGAAAGTTGCCTAACACTTGTAAAGTTGCTAGCAACTTTGAAGAAACTTTTAGTTTCTGGAGGAACTCTTGCTTTCTCATACAAAAGACCACCACTAAAGCACACTTGTGCTCATAAAAAAACACTATCCTAGGATTATTACCCCTAATCCAAGCATTCCTAGTTAATAACATTCCTTGGATAGTATGCTTCACAACCAAACCAGAAAGACTAGAAACTGGGCTTCTAGGACTTAGTCTTTGCCTAGACACAACAACAAAAAATGAGCCAAACATCTTGTGGCCCTTATTTAATTACATACTTCAAACCAAATTTAAGACACACCAAAATTTGAAGGTGAGGGACCTCATACATGTGCTCTTGCACCATACTCCCCCTCAGCACAAACTAAGGTACCTTGGGGTCTAGAGGAACTAGATCAATCCCAAACTTCTTGAACTATCCTTCTTCTATCTAGGTGGCTTCATATTTAGGCTATCTCTTCCACTTGATTAGGTGTTCCATATAGATTTGACACCTAGTTGCCTTCTTCACCCTAGATTCTAAGATGCTCTCTTCTTTAGCCGGTTCCTTCCTAGGCATGGCATTTGTGTCTAAGTCTTGTAATACCTTAGGTGGACCTATTTCTTGCTGATTGATGTCACCCTTGAATCTGATTAGGTCTACAAAATTGAACACTGGTGAGATGGTTAAATCTGAAGGTAAGTCCACCTTGTAGGCATTCTTTCCATACTTGGCTAAGATCTTGCATGGACCTACTCTCCTCATCTGGAGCTTAGAAGGCATGCTTGTTTTCATTCTAGCTTTGTTGAGATGGACCATCACATAGTCCCCAATCTAAAACTGTACATCTTTCCTCTTTTAATCCACTTCATCCTTGAGTCTTTGGGTAGACTCCAAAATAGACTTCTTCACCTGCTCTTGCACCTCTTTGATGGTTTGAGTGAAATCTTCAGCTTGTCCACTCTTCAACTCCATGGAACCTAAATCCCTCAACTCACACACTCCTCTAGGGTGTCTACCATAAACTATTTCAAAAAGACTTCTTCCTGTGGTCTTGTTAACACTATCATTATATGCATATTCAGCCTAAGATATAACAAGATCCCAAGTCTTCCCATACTCCTTTGTCAAACACCTTAGCAAGTTTCCAAGCACCCTATTGATGACCTCAGTTTGACCATCAATTTGAGGATGGTATGTTGAATTGAAAGAGAGATTAGTTCCCATCCTTTTCCATAAGGTTTTCCAAAAATGACCCATGAACTTGCTATCCCTATCTGACACAATGCTCAAAGGAAGTCCATGAATTCTAACAATCTCTTTAAAGAAGAGATGTGCTACATAACTTGCATCATGAGTTGTTCTACATGGAATGAAATGACTCATCTTACAAAACCTATCTACAACAACATAGATGTTATCCATACCTAATTTGGTTTTAGGGAGTCCAACCACAAAATCCATACTTAAACACTCCCAAGGCCTATTTGGAACTGGTAGAGGTTGATAGAGTCTTGCATTGCTTGAGCCTCCTTTAGCTCTCTGACATATTCCACATTGTTCAACATACCTTCTGACATCCCTTGCTAGCTTAGGACAAAAGTAATCTCTATACTAGCTCCAATGTCTTGTTTATGCCAAAATGACCACTTAGGCTGCCATTATGATTTTCTTGGATCAGATTTTCCCTCATGGATTCTCTAGGCACACAAAGCTGATCACCTTTAAACAATAGTCCATTCTGAAGGGTGTAATCTACAAACTCACCATTAAAATGGTTTTAAAACTCCAAGCACACCTTGTAGGCTTGTGAGAATTCTTCATCCTCCTCATATAAGTCTTTAAAACCTACTATTCCAATGCTTTGCAGTTGTACCTCTTGGATAGTCAATAACTTCCTACTCAGGGAATTTGCCACCTTGTTGAGCTGCCCTTTCTTATGCTTGATTGTGAAGGTAAATGACTGGAGATATTCCATCCACTTCAAGTGCCTCTTACTAAGCTTCTCCTAAGTGTTTATGTAGCTTAAAGCTTGATTATCAATAAAGAAAACAAATTCTTTTGGCAAAAGATAATGCCTCCACTTCTTGAGAGATTGTACTAATGCATACAATTCCAAGTCATAAGCTGAATACTTCTTCTTTTCCTCATTGAGTTTCTCACTGAAGAATTTCATAGGCCTTCCTTCCTAACTCAAGACACCTCCTACTACTATACCACTTTCATCACATTCAATGGTGAACAACTTATCAAAAGTTGGCAAGAGTAAGATGAGTTTTGTGGCTACCTCTTGTTTCAAAGTTTGAAATGCTTTCTCAGCTTCCTCAATCCATTTGAACTTAGTTTTTAGTCCTCCTTTAATGGTATCCAATACTAGTGCACATATCCCACTGAAGTTCTCGATGAACTTTCTATAAAATTGGGCTAAACCATGAGAACTTCTTACTTTTGTCCCTATTTTTGGGGTAGAACAATTCAAGATTTCCTCCAGCTTGCTTGGATCCATTTTCAAGGTACCCTTGGACACCACAAAGCCCAAATAAATCATCTCTTGCTGCATAAACTCACACTTTTCTAGATTGATGGCTAATTGATCTTCATTTAGCTTCTTCATAACCAACCTTAAGTGTTCCAGGTGTTCTTCTTTTGTCTTTCTATATATGAGTATATCATCTAGATAAACCACCACAAATCTTCCTGTGAAGTCCTTCAAGACCTCATTCATCAACCTCATGAAGGTTCTGGGGGCATTGGTAAGCCCAAATGGCATCACAAGCCATTCATACAAACCATCAATGGTTTTGAAAGTGGTCTTCCACTCATCACCCTCCTTAATTCTAATTTGGTGATAACCACTCTTCAAATCCAGCTTTGTAAAATACATAGCACCTCCCAAGCAATCCATAAAATCTTCTATCCTTGGTATTGGAAATTAGTACGTGATGGTGATCCTGTTGATAGCCCTTGAATCTATGCAAAGTATCCATTTTCCACCTTTGGATGCTAAGACAACTGGCACTACACATGGACTAATGCTCTTCTTGATCAGACCTTGATCCAATAACTCTTGCACTTGCCTTTCCACTTCTTTGTTCTGATCTAGGGTAAGCTTATATGTTGCTTTGTTAGGAAAGGATGCACCAAGTAAAAAGTCAATTTGATGACTTATAGCTCTTCTTGGAGGTAATGTGGTTGGGGTTCCATCACTCACTATGTCTTGGTATTCCTTCAACATTTTTTGCACTTCTAATGGTAAATCTACCTTGAGCTGCTTGTCTTCCTCCTTTGGTTTCACCATAATAGCACATCCTATGGTCTCCTCATCCTGAAGTGCATGTAGAAACTCCTTACCACTGCTTAACACCACACTAGGAGTTCTAGAAGTACCCTCTTCATTCTTGGTTATGGACTGAATTTTAAATGTTCTTCCATCCTTCTTGAAAGAAATGGAATTCTCTTCCCCATCATAAATCACCTTCCTGTCAAATTGCCAGGGTCTTCCCAATAGAAGATGGCATGCATCCATGGGTAAGACATCACAAAAAAATTTGTCTTTATAGCCTCCAATGGAAAACTCTACCCATGTCTACTCATTAACTAGCACACTCTATTCCTGGTTCAACCAAGTTACCTTGTAGGGGTTTGCATGTGGAATCTTTGTGAGTTTCAACTTCTTTACTGCTTCCTCTGCTATGATGTTATCTGTAGATCCTAAATCCATAATAACTTTGCACACTTTTCCTTGTATCTTGCACCTAACTCTAAAAAGAGCTCTTCTTTGTTTGGGTTCACCTTGATTAGGCTGACTGATGAGTACCCTTCTGAACATAAGATTCTCCCCCATTTCTAACTCTAATTTTCTAACTTCATTATTGCATGAGTTGTTGCTATCCTATTGGGTATATGCTACCCTCTTCTCATTATTTGAAGTTGATGTTTTATCAGGACACCTATAGGTAGGGTGTCCAAGCTGTCCACACTGATAGCACTTCATGGTGGCAATGTAGGAGCTGCTTCTCCCTTTTCCTCTTCCTCTATTTCCTTGAGAACCTCTTCCTCTTCCATAAGATCCTCTTGTACTAATTTTTGAACTTTTTTCCAAGAGTCTACTTTCCCCTTGATTTCTTGACTCACCACCTCTACTAGAACCTCCTCTTTGACCCCCTCTAGAGTCTCTACCTCTTCCTCTATTCTTGGAATTAGGTTCTTTCTTTCTCCTTTGTTTGTTTTCAATTTTTTGTGCCATATTCTGACAACCAAGTATGGTGGTAGGAGTGAACAAACTCATCTCTTCTGCTATGCTCCATTTCAAGCCACTGAGGTACCTTGCCACTTTAATGCTCTCATCCTCTTGGACTCTAGATCTCAAACTCAATTTGTGGAACTCTTTAGTATAAGTAGTTACACCCATCTCCTTCTATCTAAGTGTCAACCTTTTCTTATGTTGTTGTATTTCATAATCAGCTAGTAGGTATGCTTCCCTAACTTTTTTGACCATAGCTTTCCAATTAGAGATTGAATTCTTTCCCTCTTTCTCTCTTTCACCCTGCAAGTAGTTCCACCAGGTTAATGCTTATCCTCTCAACCTGGATTTGGCCACTTTGACCTTCTATGCCTCTGAGATCTCTTCACATTTGAAGTGATTCTCCATGCCTTCAATCCACTGCATCACAAGCTCAATATCCATTCTACCGGTCAGTAATGGGACACCTTCAAGTGCCTTGCCTATGATAGCCTTTAGGGCTTTGAGGAACTACTCATCTTGTGTTGGAGGATCAGGTGTAGGTATATCATCATCAAGATTCTTCTCTTTTCCCTTAGCATCCTACTCCTCCATCTTCACATTCACCTTATCTTCTTTTTCTTGGAGATCATCCAAGAGTTGTTCCATCTGGTATAATCTTTCCTGCAAGAGTCTGTTAGCTTCCTCGTAATCTTCTACTTTCTTGGAAAGCTCTGCATTGGTCACCATTTTCTATTTTTTAGATGATCCACTTGATTCTTCTAGTGGTTAAAACATCCACCCTTCACTTCCCAAGCCTTAAGAGGCTCTAATACCAATCCGATGGGATGAGCTAGGATAGAGTAGCTAGTCTATGCTCTAAACCTTGTCTAAGGCCTCCAGTGTGCTCTGACACCTATGGATGATCTATAGGATACCTAATGCATACAAGTACCCCCTAATCTACCCAACTATCCCACCAAGTTACACAAGTTCAACTATCACCATGTCAAAGCTTGCTTCCAGACACTAACCCTCATATTGGCTCAAAAAGGGTGTTTTTTCTTCCTGACCTGCTCCACATTCAAATAGAGAGTTCTAATGAATTTTGTGGACCTTTTATGACTTTTTTCACCTATCCATGGCATTGAGAAGGTTTGGGGGTTATCAGATTTGATAGTTCCTTTGGAAACTAGGGCTATTAGAATAGGCCTAATTAGCCCTCCACCTGGATTTGTAGGGAGTTTTATGCCTTTTTCTCAAGGATTCAACACCTCTGGTCTAAAGAAAATATACTAGGTTTGATCCCCTCTAAGTTATTTTTGGGGTCTCAGATGCCCAAAAGACCGTATAGTACTACTCCCTATTTATGAGGGTTTCAAGGGTTTCAAGACTTTCCTCTGCTCCTAACTTCACCAATGTCTTTCTAAAGCTCTTCAAAGATTCTCCTTCTCAAAACTTAACCTTTCCTTAGCTACCTAGCTTCCCTCCAAAGGGCTTCCTCTAAAACTCATCCCACTATCGATAGTAGCTTCTACATTGTTGCTTGCTTCTAGTCAGGCTATGCCTTAGCTCGCCTAGGGCTTCCACAAACAATTGTTTGTCTTCCTACTCTAGAGCCTTGCTTTCATTATGATACAAGTATGGGTCTGTAATTTATGATTCCAAAGTTTCATGGCTTGGCCATGGTGGAAACTAAAGATATAGGCCCATTTTCACAACTCACTCCAAACTGGCAGAGAGCTGGTTACAACAAGATATATACAAAACAAGTGCAATAAAAACTTGAAGAACCTAATCTAATGCACACACAAGAATAAAAGACACCAGTAACTAAGTAGCACACAACAAATCTAAGATCTTTTCAGTATTTACATCAAAACAAAGAAAAAACCAATGATTTTATGCTTCAAACTGTGTTTCAACCTCCATGGCCGTACTATAGCCATACAATCTGTTGTCCTCTCCGAGGATTAGGGTTTTCAAAACATTAAATATGCTTCCTATCAAGTGTGTGTTTAGGTTTTAGGGCTTATAGACTCTTAGCAACATTAGTCTTTTCCAAACAATGAAAGTTGCCTAACACTTGTAAAGTTGCTAGCAACTTTGAAGCAACTTTTAGTTGCTTGAGGAACTCTTGCTTTCTCTTACAAAAGACCACCACTAAAGCACACTTGTGATCATAAAAAAACACTATACTAGGATTATTAACCCCAATCCAAGCATTCCAAGTTAATAACATTCCTTGGATAGTATGCTTCACAACCAAACTAGAAAGACTAGAAACTGGGCTTCTAGGACTTAGTCTTTGCCTAGAAACAACAAAAAAAATTGAGCCAAACATCGTGTGGCCCTTATTTAATTACATACTTCAAACCAAATTTAAGACACACCAAAATTTGAAGGTGAGGGCCCTCATAGAGGTGCTCCTGGACCAAGGGGATTTGTGATAATGTAGGTAGGAATGGAAGATGCTGGATTGAGATAGGATATAGTGGATAGTGGATCAAGATAGGATGGGGGATTAAGATAATGGTTTGGAAGACTAGGATTTTGGATTTGAAAATGGGTTGGATAAGGATGTGATGGAGGATTTGGATAAGGGATCTAGCTAGTAGGGTTATTGTGAAAAGATGGTGTTTGGGATATGACCATAGAAGGAGATGATGGTATGAAGGATGTATACAGAGGATATGTAGGCTTAATATAAGAAGAAGGTGTGGTTGAATAGAATAATGGATTTCCCTTGTTAATTTTAGGATAAGGAGAACTAGTTTATATTCATGAAGGCATGATAGGATAGTTTGGAGGAATGATTGGATTATGGGGGGTGTTTGGAAAAATATTGCTAAGTTTTTCAAAATACTCATCGTGATCAACAAGATTTTCATCATCATTAGGATAGGATGGAGGAATGATTAGATTCTAGAAAATGTTTGGAGAAATCCTTCTAAGGTTTTCAAAGTTCTCATCGTGATCAATGAGACCTTCATCATCATCGAGACAGGACAGAATAAGAGAAGAGACATAATAATAAAACTAATCATAATAGTTTTGAGACATGTTGACTTGTAGATGAGTTGGATAGGGATGAAGGATAAAGATGGATTGGAAGACTGATAGGATTAGACTAGTATTTGGATTAGAATAACTGAGAAGCTCAGATTGGGACTGGATTTGGCTCAAGACAGGAGGAAATATTGACTCTAGAAGAAGATGGACAGGGGATGGGGGATGACCAAGATGACTTTTCTAAACTAGGATAGGAGGAAAGGAGGACAAAGAATGGATAGAAAATATGTTTGATAACTAGAAGACCATGATTTAGGACACTAGGATGATAAGACTCTGAAATCCTAGATGACTTCTAGATTTGGAGGATTGGATTGACATGGAAAAAGGATTTGATGTGTAGAAATCTTCATTTGTGTATGTTTCAATAGCTATTTTGTACTAAGTTTTAAACTTTGAAAATGCATCAAGAAAGAAATACCTAAGGACAAGCTAATATATAAAAAATTTCCCATAGCTTGATATCCCAAAAAGAAATATAGATGGTGAGTAATCTTAAGTTGATCCTAGAAACCACTTGGATCGATCCTTGCACCAAGATTTTGGTACCTTCAAGAGTAGATCGAGAAGCCTCTGATTAAAAAGTATTTGATTTTGGTATGTGGTGTCCTCCCAATCAGTTTGTACATGTGTGACTCTCTTAAGAGCCTAGTTGACCATGCCAAAATAGTAGGGATATTCACCTACCTCAGGCTACCATCAACACGCAATGCCTAGGCTTGAGGGGATGAAGCAAGAGTTTGCTCAATGCTTTATTTCTATATCAGTTGGGGAAGTACCAGTTTGAAGTCATTATCCAAAGAGGAAGCACTTTTCTCTCTATACATGCTTCTCTATAAGTAAAACAAGTGAACTCTTCCAAGTTCAACCTCTTTTACGTCACTTAGTTAACAAGGATTTCGCATAATTGAATATCCTAGAATCACACCACGAAGAATTATTTTTCCAGATTGATTAAGTGCATTAAAATGAAGGATTGAAAACACATGTGTTTATGATTTTTATTTATTCATTTTTTGAAGACAAGAAAGCTTTAAAGATATTGCAAGTTTTTTACCTTTTGCATTCAAGATTGAGTTTTCTTTCTAGGATCCCGATTGGAATTTTGAAACGAAATGAAAGGCTTTTGTTTTAATTAGAGAATTAAAGATTTTTTTTTCTTTAGAACTCTAAAAAATGACTTTTGAATTGGACTTTGGTTCATTTCCTTAGATTCATTCAAGATTTTGTGTTCTAGAATTCATTTTTTAGGCCCAAAAGAAGTGTTCCTAGAGTGGTTTATGCATGAAACTTTTGAAAACATTCAAGATTTTGCAAAAAGAAGTTATTTTTAACAAAGAACAATTCATTATCATTGATTTATGAATATTTAGGATGGTTTAGGATTGATTATGAACCAATTAGGAATGAGATGCAGTTTTAGTCCTTTGTAAGGACTAAAATTTTGAAGTGTTCCTATTTTGCATGAAAGACCCTAAAACACTTAGATTTGCATGCATGAAGTTATTTTCAGCCAAAAGAAAGACATTAGGAGTGAGTTTTATTTCTTTAGGATTGATTAGGAATGATTAGGATTGTTTAGGAATGATTAGGAGATGTTTAGGAAAGATTTGCAGTTTGTTCCATTTAAGGCATTCAAGAGTGAATAGAAGTTCATTTTTAGCCAAATAAATGAAGTTTTTAGATTCCTAAAAAATAAAGAAGGTTAATGAGCCTTAAGGATTTAGTTTTTTTGTGATTAACTTGGCCTCCAAGAAGTACCTGCAAGAGCATGGGGTCAGAAATTACAAGTTTGAAGCCTAGGGTCACTAGGATCCCCAAACAGGCCCAAAAAGTTAGTAAAAATCAAGTTTAGGGCTCCATACAAGCCCTATGCTTCCCATACGACACTTGAGACCAGGTATTTTTTTTATTTATAGTGTCTTAAGACATTGTATGAGCCCCCATACAACACTTGGGCACAACCCATACGATATTTGAGGTAGAAAGTGGAAAAAATGCCTCAAAAACATGCAAAATGGCTCAAATGACATTTGGGCACAACCCATATGACACTTGGGAACTAAACATATGAAACTTCATGAAAGTGATGGAATTTTGTATGAGACTACATAAAAAATTTTCTGGGATGCTTGAAAATTTGAGTTTTTGGCCAAAAAACCCTAAAAAATGTAGTTTAGACGGCTTGTGGGGTCCCACCGGGCATGCCAAAATGTTATCAAAGAAAACCTAACATATTAAGAACAAGAGTAGATATTTAAAAATTAGCCTAATAGTATATTCCTAGCATATAGTTAAAAAAAATTGCAAAGACACTTCAAATAGAGCTTAACGGGAGCACCTTGTCACCATTCAATTTTCTCTCAATTTAGGGATGTGGGTGTTATCTTGAAACACTTGGATCATGTCCCTAATGAAGATTAGGAAGGTTTAGGATCAAGTAGGGACCATGAGAACTCCATAGTGGCACAGAAATAGGTATAGAACACCTGATTTTCCCCTAGAGCCCCAAGGAGAGTGAAGCTAAAATGCAGATTAAGCTTAAAATGATTATGCTAGATTGATTCTAAGACCAAATATGAGTTTGATACTAAAAATTATATTAAAAAAAATGAAATAAAATAGGTTAATCCATTAATTCTAAGCTAAGATGTGAGTTAGAAAGCTTAGAAATTAACTGAATCTAACAATTAGGAATTTAAGCTATGATCATCTAGAAGTAAATGAGCATGATGTCGATGCATGCATGATATAAACTAAAATAATGATTTTATCTTTGAAGTGAGGGTATTTAAAGGATTTGGGAAGGGCTTGAGTTAGGAATTAGAGTGAGGGTTAGAGTCAGGGATTGGGGTAGAGTATGGGGTAAGGTTAGATCGATGAGGGTTAAGGGTTGCTCACACATTTGTGAGAAACACTAGGGAGGTATACCTAGGGAACCAAGGTGAAAGAGAGACATGGGCTGTTGGCATTAAGTAGGATTGCCACTAGTGACAACACTTATTTGCATTCTAAGTACAAATCAAGCAGAACAGTGCAAACCGAGCAGAACAGTGCAAACTGAGCAGAACAGTGCAAACCGAGTAGAACAGTGCAAACCGAGTAGAACAGTGCAAACCGAGCAGAACAATGTAAACCGAGCAGAATAGTGCAAACCGAGCAGGACAGTGTAAACCAAGTGACATTATGTCTACCGAGTCACAGGTATTTACCGAGTTCAAAACTTACCGAGTGGTTAGTATGAACCGTGCCTTCACTTCTACCGAGTGCATCACGATGCCGAGTAATGCAGTGGATGCTGAGTATCAGAAAGTCACCGAGTTAGTTTGTAGGAACCATGTAACCATACTTGGGCTGACTTAGTAGCACTTATGTTTATTTGTCAAGCTGACTTTGTAATTGTAATTAATTATTTAGACTTGTATATATACAATGTTGTAAAAATACCAAGATGTAATTAGTATGAGTATGAATATGAAAAAGAGAGAAAGGCAGAGATAAGAAAATTACAAAGGGCTACAGTAGTATAAGGAGCAGCAAAGACAAATTCATCACAGAAGGTGATCAGTACATCAGCGAATCTCATTTAGCAATCCAGTTGCAAGTAAGAGATCTACTGTTTCATCCTAACAGGTGAATCAGCTTGAAATCCTTTAACCGGGTAGACTTAACAGTCTTTGTAAAATCTCTTTACCGAGTGCATACTTCATTGTATGTTTGTAAAACCTCTAACAAGGTGGACCTAGCAGTCCTTATTGCTCCTAACAGGGCAGATCATCAGAAGTGATCATTGTAAGCCTTAACCAGCCAACTTTATATTGCAGTACTAAAGCTTTGTGGGTTTCATCCCCACCCCAGTTTTACTTTCTTTTGGAAGGTTTCTGGGTAACCAAATCTATGTGTCATTGTTGTGAATGCTTTTATGTTTCATGCTTTCTATATGCAAAAGGATAAAGTGAACTATATGTTAATACATCTGAAAGAAAATTTGGAGTTACTGATTCACCCCTCCCCTCTCAGTAACTTGGTTAATTCCTAAATATTTCCAACAATTGGTATCAGAGCTATATTGGTTCTCAAGATAAAGCTTAACTAGCTTGAGCAAAGATCCAGGACAATGGAGGTATTCAAACTGAACAAGGTGATTGAAAATGAAAAGCTAGATCTGGAAGTGGCCATAGCTAAACTTAAAGAAACAAAAGAACATCTTTCCCAATCCCTAAGAAGAAGGAAGGAACTTGCAAATCAGATGAATGATTAGAATTACATTGAAGAAAAGATTGAAGATCTTTTTCCCTCAGATAGCTCAAATGAAGCAAACAATGCTGTCAAAGAACTCCTAGAAAAGAATGGGTCTCTGCAGGAAGAAGTGAGAAAATTAAAAAGAGAACAAGAGCTACACTCAACAAGATTTTGTGAGATCTTAGAACAAAGAAACAAGTTGAAAGATGAATTAGATGGAAGGAACAATGAAGTCCAAAATAAAACCCTTCAGCTAGAAAACCTAATTGATCAGATCTCTCATACAAATGAGGAAATTCTGACTCTAAGATCAGAAATAGAAAGCACAAGAGAAGAACTAAGATCTGAAAAGAAAATCAATCTAAGATTGGTGGATGACCTAAACACCAAAAAACAAATCAATGAAAGAATGTTGAAGAGCCAAGAAGACTTAAATTAGTTGTATGATCAAAATCTTCATAGGCAAAAAGGAAAAGCAGGACTTGGATACAAAGCAGAAGGTGAATCTTCTAAGCAAGGTACTCAAAGAAATCAAAAACCTACTTGTAATCACTGTGGAAAAATAGGACATACTTCAAATAAATGTTGGAGCAATGAAAAAGCAGAATTCAATGGAAAATGCTACAACTATAATCAGCATGGTCACAAAGCAAATGAATGCAGGGAAAAACCAAGATTCAAAGGCAATTGTCACAAATGCAACAAACAAGGTCACAAGGCATCTGAGTGTAGATCCAAAACATTCAATCCAGCAGAACAAATTATGAAAGCAATGTTTGGATGGGATTACAACACTTGGTGTAGATGTCATTACTGTGGAGAATATGGACACATTGGCATGAACTGCATAAAACATCATCTAAGGAAAAGAGATACTACCATAAGATGTTTTAAATGCACTAAACTTGGTCATATAGCCAGAAATTGCATGAATGCTAGTGAAGTTGAAGATGGAAAGAAGAATGAAGCAACTAAGGTCAGGAAACAGATGAGACAATAGTGGATTCCCAAATCTACCAAGCAAACCAGTCCAGGTAATGGAATGGGTGGCTCTACTGACTCAAACTAAATTTCCAAGAAAGCACTGGAACTGTATTCTCATAGACAAATTTCAAGTAGTTCCAGAACTGAATTAAAAGAAAGATCTAAATCGGCATACAAGATGCAATAAGATCACAGGAAGGTCAGTATTAGTTTTTACCGAGCAAGGTCAGGAGCAGTCTAATATGATTACCGAGCGAGGTCGGAGCAATATGAATTCTCAAGTTCATCGAGTTGTGAAGTCTTTACCAAGCAATTAATTCATAGTGGGTGACAGTCTATCGGAATTCATACCCTAATTTGTACTGAGCATTAATGATAGAGTTGTAAACAAAAGGGAAGAAATCAAACTCATTCTTCACCGTGAACTTTAGCACTTTGAGAGTAGAAAATTTCAAGAGCAATCCAGCGATTCAAACACTTTTGCGAAAAGAATTCTCTATGAGCTACCATGGCATCATCCAGCACTTCAGCGAAGAAAGGATCAGAAATGATAGTCCAAGGGGAATGGAAAGCACCAGATTTCAAGCTCGTGCCTGTATTTGCAGCAGCCCTAGATCCGAACGGAGCTCAATCTCAGATTCCTCCTAAGGTACTACTTGTTAATGATATTTGTAATCATTTCAATTATGCAGTTCAAGAGATGGGAAACCTAGAGCTAGATATTGTGCATGAGGAACTGTGTGT
This sequence comes from Chamaecyparis obtusa, assembly GCA_027943335.1. Lineage (NCBI taxonomy): Eukaryota > Viridiplantae > Streptophyta > Pinopsida > Cupressales > Cupressaceae > Chamaecyparis > Chamaecyparis obtusa. The sequence goes on from BSBK01007535.1 coordinate 59,107, forward strand.
GGATGGTATTCTAAAACCCGAGCACAAACATCTGGAAGACAAGGGATCAGTTCACATTTCACATTTACCTCAAAAATTTTGGGAGAAATGGGTTAGATACATTCTCAGCCATGTACATCAAGGCAAGATTTGGCTTGAGCAACCCATAGAGATCACTAAGAAGATGATTCACCAAATCACCGATCTTCCCATGTTAAACAAAGCTAAATCTACCAAAACCCTAGGTCGGCCAGAACTGGAGAACAAAACCCTAGCTGAGTGGGACGGTAGAGGCATGAAAGTAAGTAGCATTACTGATGCTGAACTAAAGTTTGGAACACACATCATTGCTCATAAAATATACAGTTCAAGTCGACAGAATAGTGTCTCTGCGAAGCCATAGACCTAGCATACAAAGTGGTCAAGAATAATCTATCATTTGATCTTGCAGATTTGTTGTTAAAATAGTTTAACAAGAACATGGAAAGCATTCAAACTTCCAAAAACAATCCATGTAAGTTTGGATCTCTACTGGTCTGTTTATTTTTCTATGTTCAGAAATTCTTCCCTTCCAAAGGAAAAGTAGTATGGAGAAAAGATGTGCTAGTTCTTTATGAGATAAATGAATATATTTCAGAAATGGGTGAAAATTTTGAGAGCATCATGGATAGTTATTTTGAGTCTTTCAAGGAGAAAATGAACGACAGATTCTGGATTCCATAGAAGTTGGTTGAGGATTATAAGGATGATATTTGTTTCATGGTGGACTGTGACAGAGTATACATTCAAGCAGCTAAATCGAGGATTGTACATGTAAAACCTCTTCCTTATGAGGTAAACATTGATGAAACAAAGAATATCATTGAAGCCCTCCTTAATCAACCTGTTAATCCCAAAGCTCCATATTTTGGAACATATGAAGAAGCAAAAGTGAGAATTGAATTAAGTATAAAGCTTCCACAGGCAGTAAATAAAGGAAAAAAAAGGATAGCCAAAATACAAATGCTAATCAAGGATAGAGGAGAAGACACTGAAGAAGAAGAGAAAAAGGATGAGAAAATAGAGGAACCAGAACCTGCAAAGAAGAAAGGAAAGGTATTCATCACCAAGGCACCTAAGCCTCCCACTGTTCTATTTACAAGGAGAAGTGCAAGGGGTAAGGCAGACAAAATGGACAAAGATATAATATTCAAAAGGCCTCCTCTAACCCTTCAAGAGAAGATCAAACTTTTGAGAGAAGGATTAGGATCTGGAGTAAGTAATATAAAATCTTTAAAATATGAAACAAGATCGGAAATAGAACAAAAGGAAATTGAAGATGCTGTTATTGAAAAGATGGGACAGTGGAAATACTCTCCTGATGAAATAGCCCCACAGATTCCAGCAGCTTTATTAGATCCAATAAAAATGAGATGGACCAATGCAAAGCAAACTCTAAAAGAGATATTTGATCAAACCCTGAGACAGTTAATGCCCAGCTTGAAAAATGATGAAATAAAGAAGGCATTGAAGGAGAATGAAAATAAGATGACACTAAAGTTCAATACTTGTTTAATTCTGATTAACAATATTGAATTAGTTGTGAAGACTGCAAATGCCACATGGAAGAACATATACCATCTTCACCAACCGAGTACTGAAACAGTTATAATAAAAGACATTGAAGATGATAGTGATGAACAGGAAGAAGCCACTGAGGTAGATGATACTGTGAGGATAGCGGCAAAAGTCATTGCATCACTTCCTACCTCTCCAGTAAAAGTTTCTACATCTAGCCCAGAGACACCTTCAAGCATGGTTGTGACAACTTCAACATTTTTCCAATCACCTATAGCAACAACAGAAGTAACTACCATTTCTTCTACCAAGTTGCAGTCTCCTATCTCATCAAGTTTTCCAGCAGTAAGTATTCCAGTTTTTTATTCTACAAGTGCAAATACTTTAAGTTCTCCAGTAGACAGTATACCATTCTCTATAGCTAGTCCTACTATGTCTACTGTCACTACTACTAAGGCATTAAGTATAGATAAGCCTAAGGCTCAACCGAGTATAAGATTTTTGGGCAAGAATATAGTAGAGGATATAGACCTAGATGAGGAAATAGAGATTCCAACATTGGATTTTGCAAATCTATCAGCAGATCAAATGCAAAATATAGGTGAAATCCTCCAAAGGAAAGCGAAGCAAAAGAAGCTTAAAGATGAGAGAGACAAGGAATATAAAATCATTAAGGATGCTAAGGACATTTTGTCTGAAGCATTAGGTATTGAAGTAGACTCCTCTCAACATGTTTTGTTACAATTAGTAGAAACAGTAAATAAGTACAATGAGGATTCATCTGGGATAGACAAGTTAGTTGAAAAAGCTGAGAAGAAATTCAACAATAAAGTGCTTGAACACATTGCTCAGCACATAGCCATTAATCAAGCAGAATTGTCTTCAGTTTTGACAAACATTGAATCTTTATATTCGAATGTTACCTCTCTTTTGGTCAGACTATGCAATGTTGCCGAGTTCACCAAGGATGTCAAGGATAAAATGAATAAAATTGATGAGGATTTGAAGATTAGCATACAGAAGCTACAACTTGAACCAAGTTCAAACTCTGCTCATCACATGAAAATCTCATTCCTATCAAATATGCAGTCAGAACTACTGAAAGAAGACACAAGGATCTGGTCCACACTGCTAGACATTCAGAATATGATCCTTCCCATCATGAATACAATGTATAAGCACATTGAACATTCCAAAACATTAATTCATGACAATCAGTTTTCAATAGCAGATCACATGATTACACTCTCTGCAGAAGTCCAAATTGCAATCCAAACATGCAAGATTCTGCAAGAAAATTGGGACAGAACCCTGGCACTGATAATGAAGGTACATTCTATTTTTCTATCAAATTTTGGATTCTCTCTGTAAAACACTTGTATATACAACTTTGGCATTATCGATATGTATAGAAGAAAAGAAGAAAAAGTCAGCACATTGAAAGGGGGAGATAATTTATAAAGCCCTATGACAAAGACAAATTTTCAAAAATCAAAATAAATCTCAGCATGGTTCATGTATATAAGTTTTGGGCAATAAGTGTTTTTGTCACTAATGCCAAAGGGGGAGTTTGTTGGCATTAAGCAGGATTGCCACTAGTGACAACACTTATTTTCATTCTGAGTACAAACCGAGCAGAACAGTGCAAACCGAGCAGAATAGTGCAAACCAAGCAGAACAGTGCAAACTGAGTAGAACAGTGCAAACCGAGTAGAACAGTGCAAACCAAGTAGAACAGTGCAAACCGAGCAAGACAGTGTAAACCGAGTGACATTATGTCTACTGAGTCACAGGTATTTACTGAGTTCAAAACTTACCAAGTGGTTAGTATGAACCATGCCTTCACTTCTACTGAGTGCATGACGATGCCAAGTAATGCAGTGGACGCTGAGTATCAGAAAGTCACTGAGTTAGTTTGCAGGAACCGTGTAACCATACTTGGGCTGACTTAGTAGCACTTATGTTTATTTGTTAAGCCGACTTTGTAATTGTAATTAATTGTTTAGACTTGTATATATACAATGTTGTAAAAATACCAAGATGTAATTAGTATGAGTATGAATATGAAAAAGAGAGAAAGGCAGAGATAAGCGAATTACAAAGGGCTACAACAGTATAAGGAGCAGCAAAGAAAAATTCATCACAGAAGGTGATCAGTACATCAGCGAATCTCATTCAGCAATCCAGTTGCAAGTAAGAGATCTACTGTTTCATCCTAACAGGTGAATCAACTTGAAATCCTTTAACCGGGTAGACTTAACAGTCTTTGTAAAATCTCTTTACCGAGTGCATACTTCATTGTATGTTTGTAAAACCTCTAACAAGGTGGACCTAGCAGTCCTTATTGCTCCTAACAGGGTAGATCATCAAAAGTGATCATTGTAAGCCTTAACCAGCCAACTTTATACTGCAATACTAAAGCTTTGTGGGTTTCATCCCCACCCCAGTTTTACTTTCTTTTGGAAGGTTTCTGGGTAACCAAATCTATGTGTCATTGTTGTGAATGCTTTTATGTTTCATGCTTTCTATATGCAAAAGGATAAAGTGAACTATATGTTAATACATCTGAAAGAAAATTTGGAGTTACTGATTCACCCCTCCCCTCTCAGTAACTTGGTTAATTCCTGAATATTTCCAACAATGGGCTTCATTATGAGGTTGTAAGAGCCTTAATGAGGGTGTAAGGAGTTATTAATGAGTCTGTAAGGCTCATTAATGAGGGGGTTTGACCAAAAGTCAAAGGAGGGTGGTTTAGACTAAGAAGGTTAGGAATCACCTTCTAATCAGCTTTAGGAAGAGTTTAGGAAATGTTAGATAGGTTTATGGTTTTCTAGAAGATTCTAGGGTTTTAGGCTTTAAATAAATATTTAATTTATTTAAGGTTTGTGACATTATTTATCAAATAATGATTCAATAAATAGGAGGAAAAACATTTAAATTTGATTTAAATTCTTTTGGCTATGGTTTCTTAATTAAATATCTTTAATTAAAATAGAAGAGGAGATAATGACAATAAAAACTAAATAATTAATTAATTAATTAATGATGATGACATCAGGGGTTTCTGCCAAAGAAAATAGTTTTATTTGGCCAAGGAATTTTAGGTGTCTACATCGGCAAATCATGAGATGCTATAGGACCATGTTTCTGAGGCCTACAATAACCTCTTTCCTTTATGGGAGATTCAGTTTTTTTTTTTTAATTTGGCACGCCAATCTCGCTTGATGCCAAAACTTCCAATGAGGGTCAGTGGAAAGTTTTACCACTAGGTTTCTTCCAAATCATTCATCCTAGCACCAAAAAGCCTACACCATTAGCTTTTTTTGGGTGGTTAAACACTAGTGAAAACCTCATTTTGACCAAAAAGTCACTAGAACATTCGTCACCATGCCAGACCAAAGTGTCCCCAAGGTGCACTAAGCATGATTGGGAAGCAATCTTTCAAGGCTCATATCTTAGACCCCATGAGAGGTATTGGAGAATCATGAGATGCTACAAGACCATGTTTATGAGGCCTATAATAACCTCTCTCCTTTATGGGAGATTAAAATTTGTTTGAATTTGGCACGTCAATCTCACTTGATGCCAAAACTTAAAGTAAGGGTCAATTGAAAGTTGTACCACTGATTTTCTTCCAAACTGTTCTTCCTGGCATCGAACGGCCTACTCCATTAGCTCCATCTAGGTAGGTAAATGCTAGCGACAACCCCATTTTGACCACAAAGTCACTAGAACATTTGCAACCATGTCGGGCCAAAGTGTCCCCAAGGTGTACTAAGCATGATTGGGCAGCAATCTTTCTCATATCTCAAACCCTGTGAGAGGTATCAGGAAACTATGATATGATACAAGACCATGTTTCTAAGGCCTACAATAACCTCTCTCCTTTTTGGAAGATTCAAATTTTTTTAAATTTGGCACACCAATCTCACTTGATGCCAAAACTTGCAGTGAGGGTTAGTTGAAAGTTGGACCACTAGGTTTCTTCCAAACCATTCATCCTAGCACCAAACAGTCTATGCCATTAGCTCTAGTTGGGTTGGTAAAAACTAATGACAACCCCATTTCAACAATAGAGTCACTAGAACCTTTGCAACCATGCCGGACCAATGTGTCCCCAAGGTGCACTAAGCACGATAGGGAAGTGATCTTTCAAGGCTCGTATCTCAAACCCCATGAGAGATATAAATGAACCATGAGATGCTACAAGACCATGTTTTTGAGGCCTACAATAACCTCTCTCCTTTCTGGGAGATTCATTTTTTGTTTAATTTGGCACACCAATCTCGCTAGATGCCAAAACTTGCAATGAGGGTTAGTTGAAAGTTGCACCATTGGGATTCTTCCAAACCATATTGCTTGGCACTAAATGACCTATTCCATTAGCTCTAGTTGGGTGGTTAAACACTAGTGACAACCCTATTTTGACCACCCAGTCATTAGAACATTTGTGACTATGCCGAACCAAAGTGTCTCCAAGAGGCACTAAGCACGATTGGACAATGATATTTTGAAGCTCGTATCTCAGACTTTGTGATAGGTATTGACAAACTATGAGATGCTAAAAGATTATGTTTTTGAGGCCTACAATAACTCTCTCCATTCTGGGAGATTCAATTTTTTTTGAATTTGGCATGCCAATCTTGCTTGATGCCAAAACTTGTAGTGAGGGTTAGTTGAAAGTTGCACCACTTATTTTCTTCCAAAACATTCATCCTGGCACAAAATGGTCTGCGCCATTAGCTCAATTTGGGTGGGTAAACATTAGTGAAAACCTCTTTTTGAACATGAAGTCAATAGAACGTTCACCAACATTCCTCACCAAAGTGTCCCCAAGGTGGACTAAGAACCATTGTGTATGTTGGCAAGTGTTCTCGTGTGTCAAGAAGCAAAGTGGGACCATTCCTAGGGTAAAGCTAACCAACCAGATGTCATGGAAACATAAATTTGTGCCCACAATGAACAATTTTTTATAACTTCCATGTCCGTATTGCATCATTTCATTGGCATTTGAAGGAAAGGAATTAACTATTGTCTAGTACAATAGTGTTTGGTTTCAGAGATATGTAGGATATATGGTGGTGGAGAGACCACAAATTGTGGTAAATGTTGATTGAAGGTGCATGAAGCAGCACCAATCATTATTGTGAACATATACTCCAAAGGATGAGTATATTTTGTGATGGATCTATTCTATTGGGTTCCGTAAGGATGTGTTAGATCCATTGAGGGGATCTAGAGAGATTTGCAAGAGTATTTTTTAACAAGCCTTGGCCTAGAGACCCTAGAAAGGAGGGTTTGGTACCTAGAATGATAGGTCATTATTTTCTTAATAATAGTTTGACAAAATCTTGATGTAGAAGAATCATTCCATGAATGTGATTACTTATTCTCATGTAATGATGTGTCTTTGACATGTATAATAGACTTATAATGTAATACATTGTAGAAGAGTTGATTTAACAAGGTGATCACCAGATTTGTGAAGTGAACTTTGAAGGATTTTCTTGGTTGAGAGCATCAGATACACATGAAGACAATGTAGCACATAAATTTTGAATTCACTTAAATTATTAATTACACATGTGAACAAATGCATCACATAAAGCGTACACATAAATTTTCTTAAGTCATGAAGCATACATGTAGAACATAAATTATAAAGTATACACATGAATTCACTTAAGTCGTGCACATAGCCCATACACATGAATTTAGGTTATGGAGAATGTACTTGAATATACATGAATATATTTAAGGCATAAATCCTACACGTGAGTAGATACACACAAGCATATTTACATACTAACAATGAATAAATGAACACACAATTTTTAAATTGGATCTAATATTACCAGGAAGAAGATCAAGGTGAAGGACCAAGAAATAATTAATCAAAAATACTCTATTAAGACTATGTAGAGTCAGTCGGTCGAGGTGGAGGGCTTCTTGATGGCTCTGGTTTGATTCTATTGCTGGAGGCTTTTATGGCCCTGTCCTACTAGGGGTTTCTTACTTTTATCTTTTTTGTTTATTTGAGGTTGTGCTTATTGTAAATCTGGGAAGTGTCCCTATTGGGGATTATCCTTTTTGGGGATAGTCTGTTGTCTTTCTGTTTCTCGATGCTTTTCTTTTCAAAAATTTGTTAAATGGTTTTGGGGCCCCTTCAAAACCTGTTGTTACCATAATAAAAAACAAATTGGATTGAATATCAAGTTTTAGATATATCAAAATGAACAATAATGTTGTACATATTTACAAAATCAACATATCTAGATACAATGTGGCATACACCATCTCAAAATGTGTCATATGGCATCTCAAAATATGAAGTTCAACTACAAATGTTTCTAGGACATCCTATTCTACTGTTAGATCATCAAAATGCAGCATCTTTGAAGTACTCTTTGGCTCTGATGGATCCTATATTCAAACACAAAATTAAAACCCCAAGTTAGATTACTTAATTTATATGGTTTCTACAAATAAAAAATAAAAATTCAAAATCATAGTCAATAATAATAAATAAATAAATAACTAAAATTGAACTCTCATGTACCTCACCTCTCTGTCTCACGCGGATAGGAGACCTAATATATGTCCTTGGTAGAGAAGGGAAAATGCCACCAATGTAAACTCCGACCTGTATATGTTTGAAAACATGAGATTGATCTATGAGTTATACTATTTATTGTTAAATCCTTGGTAGAAAATATATGTTTACAAAATAACTAAATTAACATTAAAACTTACCTATGTTGAACTTTGTTCAGGAAATGTCAGTTGAGTCATCAGTGATACAAACCCTTGGCATTCTACCTCCCTCAAACTAGGGGTGACCTATAAGAGTCAAACAAATAATTCATACAATCATGACTTGATCATATTATATATACTTGATATTAAAATACACACAAATAACTCTATAAATATATGCACTATGGGGCTATCATAGCGAATTGAGATGTCTGTGACTCTATCATGGTGAAAGGGTCTCACAACATCATTAGACACCACGCTCTATCAAATAAACCATGTAAATTAAAAATGAGTACGCACAACTAACAAGTATACATGTATGCATAAACATTATAAATTACATAATTACCTTCCCCTTGTCAATGTCAGTTGCCTGAACCCCCTCACATTGCCCCCCAGAAGCAACTGGTGGCACCTGCATCAGTATGTATTAACATGATCATAAAAATTAGAAAACACATGTATATACTATTATAATAAAAGGAAACCAATGAGTACATTAAAACATATATACCATGGAAGTGTCAAGGCCAAATGATATGGACAAAAGCGTGGACCCCTCCATCTGTGCCATCTCCTCCTCTATCATCAACTGAACATAAATGGAATACATAAAAAAACATAAGTGGGAGATCATTATAAGAAAATTATACTAAAAATATGAACATTTAAAATTAAATACAATGTAACAAGTGAACTATTTACCCTTACCCTAACAGTAGGAGTCCATGTCTCTGTATGCCCCTGATGCACATCTTTATTAGGTGCTTTAGTGCCTGTAGTGTTTTGTGTAGTATCATCCACCTCAAAGATGTACTTATATCTATCACTATCATTCAGGGGATGAAAGCAAAAATTACTATATATAATGCAAGTGTGGGGCAGACAAACATGTGAGCTCATGGAGGATGTGGAAGGGCTAGAACTATCAGCATGAGGAGGCAGTAATGCCACACTCTGCATAACCAGTAGATCAATTAAGGTGTGAATGGCTTGAATATTCTATGACCTAGCCTCAAAAATAATATCAAGATGTTGCACTTTAGGAGGTGGTGAAATCTTGGGAGAGGGGACATATGTGCAGGATTTCACCCAGTGTATCCATGGCTTGTCCTAAGGACCACCTAACCCTGCACCCTAGTTCGGTCTCATGCTCTAACAATTTATCTTGTGACTGAGCACAAATTCATAATACAATTTTTTTATGAAATAGAATGGGACATCCAACTTGTTGTGGGGTGCTCTATCAAAATCTATCCACCAGTGGTCCAAAAAGTTGTCACGTATTGCATCAATTATGCACCATTTAATTGACAACTTGGGTTCTTAGGGTCCACTTTTAAACTAGTTTTGGGATCCACAAAAAGATTACATATTTCATTTTTTTTTATGTTTAGGTTCATAACTTGATCATAGTCAAGCCCATTGTCAAATTGGGCATGCATGGAATCGCACCAAAGAAGTGCAACATTATGTTGCTCTATAAGTTTCTCCATGTTTTAAATAATAGATTTAAACGTGGAAAACATGGGGCGTAATGTGGGGATATTGGAATATGTGGTCTAATATACTCTAAGATGATTTAGATTGTCTCCTATGAGATCCTCTAAACATCACGGGTTTGAGACTGGTTGGTCTTTTGAAAGTGGGGGACTATTTGTAGGTGGTTCTAGATTATTTGTGAGATCATTGGGAGGATTTTCTAATTGGTTTGAGTCCATGTCTGATTACAATTAAAACCCAAATAGATAATTATAATCAATTTTAAAAAATAATAAAGAATCTCATTTAAACCCTAGTTTTTATAAATAAAAAACTACAAATTTCAATTACAAAATAATAAAAACCATAAAAACTTAAAAATTTAACTTACCTTTTGATCTTGAGAAAATACGATATGAGATTATATCATATATGAGAAACCCTTTGAGTTTTGTTCAACATTTGCACAATGAAAATGTTGAACGCAGTCACAGGCTAGAAATAGAATTTACTAGTGAAAATTGGATATCTAATATTATCAGATATTCAATTAGGCTTGTGCTTTGGCTTTTTTCTTGGCTAGGTGTACTAACACCCATCCCTACTAAAAAGTCAACAAACTTTTTAGTGCACTTTTGGACGAGTGAAAATTTTATTTTTTCATATTGCCACTTTTTGGCATACCATGATCCTACACATACCCTAAGTAATTATTGAAATTGATTCATCCTTGACCGATGTTGAATTAAATGATCTTAAGGATTGTATTACTACAAAATAGATTTGGGATAAGCTTAGACTTTTTTATGGAGGTGATCAATATGTACAAAAAGAAAAGGTTGATAGTATCAGAGGTAAATTTGATGAGAGAATGAAAGATGAAGAGAACATTGTTCAATATAGTCTCAGAATCAAGGAATTTTTTAATGACATATGATCTGTTAGTGGTACATTAACTTGTTAGAAAGTAAAGTCCACCAAGATAATTGAGAGAGGGGTGGGTGAATTAGTTATCAGATAATTATAACTTTTATCATCTTCAATAGCATTAAACCATATAAGCAATATAATTACCAACCATAGAAAGATATTCATACACAATAACACAATGACACAAGATATGTTGACTAGGGAACCTCTTGATCAAAGAGTAAACCCCGGTGGGAATGATGCTCACAAAAGATGCACTAATATGAATATTCCTTGTGAGAGGATGGACTCTATTAGGAGTCTTATGAAATACATTTAGTACATATGAATCCTTGTTAGGAGATTTTGAATCCCTGTTAAAAGATTCTAACCCTGTTAAGAGTTATAGAAGACAGAAGGACCCACTGCCCAAACAGCTTCAGGGTAAGATCACTGAACACACTATCCAAATAATCTTTGCATTACTCAATAGAATAATATATTACCTCTTCTCTGACTATGCCAAACCACACTCACTGTTACATCAGATCTCAATTTCAGATCTCTATACTTCGCATGTCTTCCTTCACACATTAGCTTTCATACTTAGCTCTTTCTTTCATTTCATGCATACAGCATCACAACCGCTACTACCATATTATAATTAAACACTTTCACATCACAACATCATGCTACTACATTAAAATTGCATTACAACAAGTAAATACATTCCTTCCTTTACACCACACTCAAATAATTACAAATGAGTCAGCATACAATTACAAGATAAAAGTTTCCACATGCTACACCAAAATTACATAAAATTGTCAGCTTCCAAATACAAAAAATCTTCAATCATGTGACCTAAAATTTTGTGCTACCATCAATGTCACTATCAATGTGTCTTCAAATTCCCTCTAACTGCACAAAACTAGATTCCATCCCGATTAGGAGATATCATCCGATTTCCACAAACCGCTACTCAAGAACACTGCCTGAACATTACTTCCACCAAAATGATCATAACTTCCATGAATCAATGAATTACTATATGTGCTCTTAACCATAGACATATGACATATCAAAGAGTATATCCTCAACATCACATAGCTCCAACTATAATAACCCACGTGCGCTAATCCAAACTCTATTTGCTTCTCTACAAGTCTTTGGTAAATCATTGTGTTGACATCAATGACAATCATAGTCATGAATGCAACAAAAATTGCTATAGAATGGCTGCCAAACACTTTATAATTCATTCATAACAATCTCCCCCATTGGAATTGATGGCAACATAGATGAAAAATATCCAAGTTCCAAAAATCTAATACTGCAACACTGCTTCTTCAAATCCTCTTCATTAATCAAATCTTGCTTCATTATCATGTTCAGTTCTCTCCAACAAATGTCTCATATTTTTTTTCATGCGTACTTCTCCCCCATTGACATCAATGATAGAAATTCCATCAATAAGTCAACAATAACTCAATATCAAAAGACACTTTTTCTGAAAATACATTTACTAGAGTCCTCATGACTCAACTCAAATACACATACTCCCCCATAGAGGAAGTACCAACATCCAATCCAGAAGAAAGATAAGGCTCATATACCACTAGATGGATGCAACCAACTGCATCACTTCTCAAAAGTAGGTTGGGGCATAACCCCAAGCATACCTCTCAGATACTCAAATGTATCCTTAGGCAAAGGCTTTGTGAATATATTTGCTATCTGCTCCTTTGTACTTATGTACTCAAGTCTGACATCTTTTTCAGCAACTTTCTCTTTTACAACATGATACTTAATCTCTATATGCTTTGTCTTAGAATGTAATACAAGATTCCTAGACATACTAACTGTACTGGTGTTATCACAATGTATAATAACAAGTTCAACAAATTTTATACCAATATCCTTCAGTATCTGCTTCATCCAAATTATCTAGTTACAATTATTTGTTGCTACTACATATTCTACTTCTAATATGCTTTGTGAGATACAATTCTTCTTCTTTCTTAGCCAAGAAACTAATCTTCCTCTAAGGAAAAATGCTCCTCCACTGGTGCTTTTCTTATCATCAACACTGCCTCCCCAATCAGCATCTGTATATGCACATAGGGTAAAATCATCAAAATTTTCATATCATAATACATAGTCCATTGTGCCTCTTAAATATCTTAGTATCCTCTTTACTACTGCATAATGTGATTCTCTAGGTTCAACTTGAAATCTTGCTACAATTCCAACTAAATATGCTATATCAGGTCTTGTATGAGTCAAATACTGTAATCCTCCAATCATAGATCTGTATTTCTTCTGTTCTACTGTAGGAGTCTCATCTGTGCTAGATAACTTATGTTTGGTCACCATAGGTGTTCCAACTGGTTTACAATCCTCCATTCCAAATCTTTTCAACAAGTCATTTAGGTACTTTGTCTGACTTACAAAGATACCATCATTGTTTTGTGTTATCTGTAATCCCAAAAAGTGTTTTATTTCACCAATCATACTCATTTCAAATTTAGTCTTCATTTCATCAGCAAATTTTTCACTACCTTCATCTTCTCCTCCAAAGATAATGTCATCAACAAAAATAACTATATCTAACAAACCATTTTCAATTTCTTTTGTGTATAGATTTCTATCAACTGTACCTTTTATAAATCCCAACTTTAACAAATACTTATCTAGTCTTGCATACCAAGTCCTAGGTGCTTGTTTAAGTCCATATAAAGCTTTCTTCAATTTACATACCATGTCTCCTTCTTGAGTTAAAGGAAAACCTTTAGGCTTCTCAATGTAGACTTCTTCCAATTCTCCATTTAGAAATGTTGACTTCACATCCATCTGATACACTTTGAATTTCTTGTAAGCTACATATGCAGAAAACATTCTTACTACTTCAATTCTTGCAACAGGTGAAAAAGTCTCTTCATAGTCAATTCCTTCTTATTGTGAGTAACCCTTACATACCAATCTTTCTTTGTTTCTTACTACTTATCCTTTTTCATTCATCTTGTTTCTGAATACCCATTTAGTTCCAATAACATTCTTGTCTTTAGGTCTAGGGACCAATTCCCATGTCTTGTTCTTTTCAATCTGATCTAGTTCTTCTTTCATAGCATTAGTCCAACTTTCATCTTCACAAGTTTCATTAGTAGTCTTAGGTTCAATTTGAGAAATCAAACATAATTGTTCTTGTGCCTTATTTCGAGTAAGAAATCCTCTTTTGATGATCCCAATAATCTGTTCAAAAGGAAGATTCCTTAACAAACTCTTGCTAGGTGTCACTGTCTCAGATCTCTCTTTAGATGTAGGTTCTTCAATAACTTCACTGTGGCTTTCATTCAACAAATCACTGTCAGTTTCATAAAACAATTCAGCAGTTCTAGTATTAGGCTTAGGATAAGTTTCTTCATCAGATTCATAATCAAGCATTCTTTCCTGAATTTTGAACTTTTCATCAACTTTAACATTTGTGCTCTCAACAATAGTATTAGTTCTTTTATTGAAACATCTATATGCTTTTCTTTTCAAAGAATATCCAAGAAATATACCTTCATCACTTCTAGGATCAAACTTTCCAATATCATCATCTCTCTTTATATAACATTTGCTTCCAAAAATTCTAAAATACTTAACTGAGGGTGCATGTCCAAACCATAATTCATAAGGTGTCTTGTCTGTGTCTGCTATTATTTGTACTCTATTCATTGTATATACTATTGTGTTCACTACTTCTCTCTAGAATATCTTTGCCAAATTATTTTCAAACAACATAGCTCTTGCTGCTTCAGGCACTGATCTGTTCCTTCTTTCTGCAATGCCATTTTATTCAGGTGTTCTAGGAGTTGAATATTGTCTTTTAATGCCATTTTCTTCACAAAAGTTGTTAAACTCTCTAGAAGTAAATTATCCACCTCTATCAGATCTTAGACATTTAATCTTCATTCCAGATTCATTCTCAACTTTATTTTTAACAATCTTAAACTTATCAAATGCTTCATATTTTTCTTTAAGAAATGCAATCCACATCATTCTTGTAAAATCATCAACAAGAATGATAAAATACCTTTCTCCATAGAATCCTCTAGTCCTAGTAGGACCACTCAAATCTGTATGAACAATCTCCAGCTTCTCTGTAGATGTAAACTTCTTACTAGGAAAAGAACTTCTCTTCTATTTAGCCATTACACATTCTTTGCAAATCATGTTAGTAGGCTTCATAATTCTAGGTAAATCTCTTACTGCAAGTGTAGTACTTACTTTCACAATGTTATCAAAGTTTACATGACAAAACCTTCTATGCCATAACCAACTGTCATCAATTTTAGTAATCAAACATGTCATCTTAGCAGGATTCAACTGAAATACATTACCTCTGGTTCTAGATCCAGTTCCAATCATATTTCCATCTTTATCCTTTATCACACAAGTTTTCTCAGTAAACCAAACTTGATATCCCTTATCAACTAACTGTCCAACACTCAAAAGATTATGTTTCAATCCATCCAAAAAATAAACATCATCATTATTAGTCTTTCCATCAAGAGTAATAGATCCTATACCTTTAATCAAACAAGGTGCATTGTTTCCAACTCTAACTACTCCACCATCATATTCATTCAACTTTATGAACTTTTTCATATCTCGAGTCATATGATGTGAACAACCACTATCTATAATCCAATCAACTTTATTTTCAACTTGAGAAACTAAGGCTTTTTCTTCCTTAACATCAAATTCAGGATTTTCTTCTTTAATTGCTACAAATCCTATGTCATCATTATTCTCAGTATCACTTTCACTTAAAGTTCTTTCTATACTAGCTTCAAGATCTTCATCATTACCATAATAAAATTCCTTATATCTTCTAGGTTTGAAATTGCTTCTGAACTTTTTAACTCTCTTAGGACATTTAGATGCAAAATGACCATAATCTTGACAAGTCCAACATTTAAAAAATTTCTTACCATCTGGTTCTCTTTTCACAAGCAAGGCAATACCTTCTTCAATCTTCTTGTCTTCTTCATTTCTAGATCTACTGTTGCCAACATAATATCTACTCAAACTGATGCTTCTTGACAAAGTAGGGTGAACACTAAGAGCACTTAATGTTGTCTCCATTCTAGGTAAGTCTCTTGATAATCTCAAGTTCATTTCTGTTGCTTCCAATCTTCCAAGAAGAGTCTCTCTTGTAAATTTTGTTGTACAAGGTATCACTTGTTCAATCATCTGTGTTGTCTACTTAAATACAGGAGTCAATGTCCTCAAAATTTTCCATATCACTTCATTCTTTGTCTTTGTTCCTCCATAAGATTTTATACCTAAAATGATATCTAACATTCTACCAATATAACTTCTAACAGATTCATCTTCCAACATTCTTATATCTTCAAATGCACATATCCAATTATGTAATCTAACTCTTTTTGCATGTTCATCACCTTCAAAAGTAGAGTGTAAAGAATTCTAAATTTCATGAGATTTTTTTAAATATTTTACCTGACTGTACTCATTCTTTGGTAGTGCTATCAAAAGTGCTTCTCTTGCAAGTATGTTACACATGAATAGATCTCTTTCTTCCACAGTACATGTTTCAAGATTGTCCTCTTCAATGATAGTCTTATTATTCTTTGTAATCAACCAATAACCTAGTCCTAAACATAATAGGTGTGTTTTCATCTTTTCTTTCCAGCTATCAAAATTTACTCCATCAAACTTAGGGCTTTCTTTCTTGAAATTAGCCATGGATCTCCTTAAGCTATTAAACTTCTTCTTCAAGGACCTGCTGCTCTGATACCAATTGTTAGAAAGTAAAGTCCACCAAGATAACTAAGAGCGGGGGGGTGAATTAGTTATCAAATAATTATAATGTTTATCATCTTCAACAGCATTAAACCATATAAGCAATATAATTACCAACCATAGAAAGATATTCATACATAATAACACAATGACACAAGATATGTTGACTAGGGAACCTCTTGATCAAAGAGTAAACCATAGTGGGAATGATGCCCACAAAAGATGCACTAATATGAATATTCCTTGTGAGAGGATGGATTCTATTAGGATTCTTATGAAATACATTTAGTACATATGAATCCCTGTTAGGAGATTTTGAATCCCTGTTAAAAGATTCTAACCCTGTTAAGAGTTATAGAAGACAGAAGGACCCACTGCCCAAATAGCTTCAGGGTAAGATCACTGAACACATTGTCCAAATAATCTTTGCATTAATCAATAGAATAATATGTTATCTCTTCTCTGACTATGCCAAACCACACTCACTGTTACATCAAATCTCTATACTTTGCATGTCTTCCTTCACACATTAGCTTTCATACTTAGCTCTTTCTTTCACTTCATGCATACAGCATCACAACCGCTACTACCATATTATAATTACACACTTTCACATCACAACATCATGCTACTACACTAAAATTGCATTACAACAAGGAAATACACTCCTTTTATACCACACTCAAATAATTACAAATGAGTCAGAATACAATTACAAAATAAAAGTTTCCACACACTACACCAAAATTACATAAAATTGTCATCTTCCAAATAGAATAAATCTTCACTCGTGCAACCTTGAAGTCTTCACTATCATCCAAGTCACTATCAATGTGTCTTCAACTTCCCTTTAACTACACAAAACCAGATTCCATCCTGATTAGGAGATATCATCCGATTTCCACAAACCACTACTCAGGAACACTGCCTGAACACTACTTCCACCAAAATGATCATAACTTCCATGAATAAATGAATTACTATCTGCACTCTTAACCATAGACATATGACATATCAAAGAGTATATCCTCAATGTCACATAGCTCCAACTATAATAACCCATGTTTGCTAATCCAAACTCTATCTACTTCTCTACAAGTCTTCGGTAAATCATTGTGTTGACATCAATGACAATCATAGTCATGAATGCAACAACAAATACTACAGAATGGCTTCCAAACACTTTAGCATTCATTCCTAACAGAACTTGTGAATAAGTGGTGAGTAAAATTATGATAACCCTTTCATCCAAGTATGCTATTTGGGTATTTTCTATTTAGGAACTAAGATCCATATTGGATAATGTTGTTACACTTGATGCCTTGATCAGTAAGCTGACTACATTTGAGCTAAGTAATTATGATAATAGTCTACTAACTATTGAAAAGCCTTTCAAATCATCTTTAAGTATTGGAACTTCAAGAAGGGAAAGAGAGATTCACAATAGTTCATGTGGAAGTGAATATAACAGTATCCTAACCGAAGAGAAAAAACAAGAAGAGTTAGAAGCACTATTGGAAAAGAGGATACCAAGAGGTAAAGGAAAGTATAAAGGTAAATTTCCCTTGAAATGTTTTAATTGTGACAATATTTGCCACATTGCATCTAGATGTTGTGACAAAAATAGGAATGATAAAGGTGATAAGAAGGAGAACCAATATTGAAGGTTTAGAGACAAAGGATAAAGGAAAGAAATCATGCTTCCTAGCTAAGGAAGGATTTACTTATGAGAATGTGATGACACAGAAGAAAGTTTTGAAGTTTTCTATGTTGTTATGAAGGAAGATTTAGAAGAAGAGAGGTATGAAGATGAAAAATCCCTTATTTCTCATGTTATCAAAATTGACCCATAGATAATTGATAGTGGATGTTCACATCATATGACTAGTAATATTGATAAGTCTAAGAACCTAGAAAAGTATGATGGAGGATTTGTTAGATTTTGGAATGATGCTCCATGTTCTACAAAAGGAATAGGATCCATTATATTGAATGAAAAGATCAGATGTGATGATGCTTATTGGCTTCAAGGACTAAACTATAATTTGTTGAGTGTTGCACAATTAAACAACACTGGTCACTAACTGGAATTTCATAATAGAAAAGTGAAGATCTTTGGTGCTGATGGGGATTTGATTGGAACCAGTGAACAATCTAAAGGTAATCTATTCTATCTTCATACTATCACAAATATTTTCTTATTTGTTAAAGTTGAGGATGTATGGCTATGGCATAAAATACTTTGTCATGTAAATTTTGACAACAAGATTAAGGTGAGAAAAAATAATAGAGTCAGAGGTCTACTTAAATTAATAAAATCTGATAAAGTGATGTGTAACGAATGTCAAATTGGTAATATGAAAAAATAAAATTTCTCAAGAAATTATTACTCATCTAATGGTATTTTGGAATTAGTTCATACTGACCTTCATGGTCCTCTAAGAATTCAAAGCTGTTATGGACATCGGTATTTCATTTTGCTTGTTGATGATTATTCAAGAATGATATCGATAATGTTTCTAAAAGATAAGTTTGATACATTTAAAATGTTTAAGTGGTATAAGGCTATAGTTAAAAGGAAATAGGTAAAAAAATTGAATGTTTAAGATCAGATAGAGGAGATGAATTTATCTCTGATGAATTTACTATCTTCTACAATGAAACTAGAATCAAAAGACAAGTATTTGCACTGAGGACTCCACACAAAAATGGCATAGCTCAAAGAAGGAACAAATCTATAGGTGAATGTGCTAGAACATTTTTGATTGACAAAAAATTTGTATAAACATTTTGGAGAGAAGCAATTAAATTACTATTGTTTACACACTCAACTGAGTACAATTGAAGAAATGTACCAACAAGACCCCTTATGAACTCTAGTATGGGCATACACCGAATTTTATTTACCATAAATTTTTTGGAAGTAGGTGTTACATACTGAAGGATGCTAGGAATGTAAAGTTTGATTCTAAAGGAGATAAAGGTATATTCCTAAGATATTTCTCAAAGAGAAAAGATTATAAATGTTTTAATAAGGCTACTAAAAAAAATGTGAAAAGTTCAAATGTGAGGATTGATGAATTTGCAGAAAGAAATGAAGAAGATAGACAAAAGGAACCCAAAGATTATCAAGGATTTGTATATGTACACAATGGAATTTCGGGCACTACACCCGAGCTACAACAAGAAGAAACTAAGGAGCAAGATGAGCCTCTACCGAGAGATGAAAATGCTAAAGAATAGTCTATCGTGCCATTTTTAGAAAAATATGTGAGAAGACACTACTCACCGAGAAATATTATTGGAGACAAGAATGCAAGAGTCATGAAAAGAAGTAATTTAAGAGATAATACATTTTTTATTTTTGAGTTTGAGCCAAGATTCGTTAAGGATGCACATGAAAATGAAGATTGGATTAATGCAATGAAAGAAGATTTTGATCAGATTAAAAGAACAACACTTGGTCACTAGTACCAAGACCCATGGACAAGAATGTAATTGAAACAAAGTGGATTTTCAGGAATAAATTCAATGAGAATCGAGATGTGATTAGAAGCAAAGCAAGACTGGTCTGCAAAGGGTATGCACAAGAAGAAGGTATTGAGTATGGTGAGACATTTGCCCCTATTGCTAGATTAGAAGGTGTAAGAATATTACTTGCATATGCTGCCTATAAAGGATTTGAAGTTTATCAAATGGATTTTAAGTCTACATTGTTAAATGGAATTCTTGAAGAAGTCTACATTGAACAACCTAAAGGATTTGTTGAGAATTCTAACAAGGATATGGTATTCAAACTACACAAGGATCCATATGGTTTGAAGCAAGCACCCCAAGCATGGTATGAAAGATTACACTCATATTTAACCAATATTGGATTTCAAAGGACAAGTGATAACATCATTTTGTATTTTAAATGTGATAGTACTGATAAGATTTTGATTGCTGAAATTTTTTTGATCTTATATTTCGAGGAAATGAATCAATGTCTAAATCATTTGTTGAAGAGATGAGAAAGGAATTTGAGATTTCCATGATAGGAGAGACAAAATTCTTCATTGGATTAAAAATTCAACAAGTTAAGGGTGGGATCTACATAACACAGTCAAAGTATATCAAGGAGATCCTAAAGACATTCAATATGGAAGAGTCAAAACCAGTTGGAACATCGATGACTATTGGTTGTAAATTGTCAAAGGAAAATGAGACAAATGAATTAAATGAAACACTCTATTGATAAATGAATGGTAAACTACAGTTTGTTGTATATAGTAGGCTTGATAGTGCACATTCATTTGGTATTGTTGCTAGATTTTTTCCAATCCAAAGTAAACACACATGTCTGCAGTGAAAAGAATATTTAGATATCTAAAAGTGACTGAAAATTTTGGTCTGCTATACACAAAAGGAGGAGCTTTTTTTTTTTGATGGAGGGTTCAGACTTGCGAGGTAGCCCAGCGAGGCATGAAGCTTGTGAGCTACCAACCAGCGAAGGCCACCATGAAGATGATTTAGGAACCCGATATGGGCCCACATTTTGATCTTAAGGTGTATAATGATGTTGATTGGGCTGGAAATATTGATGATAGAAAAAGAAAATGTGGCATAGCTTTATTTTTAGGAGAATGATTAGTGACATGGTTAAGAAAAAACAAAGTTGTATTTTACATTCTACTGATGAAGCTAAGTATGTTGTTGCAGCTATGAATTATTCAAACATAGTGTGGATCAAACAATTACTTAAAGGTATGCAAGAAGAGATTACTAATCCAGTTAATATTTTTTGTGATAATACTAGTGCTATAAACATATCAAATAATATGGTGATGCATTCAAAGGAAAAGAACGTTTATATCAAGTATCATTACTTGAGAGAGAAAGTACAAAATAACCATGTGATATTGGAGTATGTGATTTCAAAGGAGCATATAACTAATTTATTTACCCAACCACTACCGAAGGATGCTTTTGAGTATCTCTGAGATAAGATAAGGTTTCTTCCCCTATCCAATATTCACTAAGGCAAGATGCATGCTACATCAATTCAAAATTTCATTAGAATATCTATTTTGTGAGTTTATGCTAGTGTTCACTCTTTAGGTGAAGCCTGAAGTTGTGAAAAATGTTTTTGTTTGCAATGAGAAATCAATACATTTGAGGTATGATTTACTGTCTAAGAAATTTTTTTAGGAGTATGTGTCTTTGGCATTGTTTTCAAAGTGGGAGAATAAAGAAATTTATTATTGAGGGAGAATTTACTAAAGATTGTAAAAAGGAAGAATATGCTAAGAGAAGATTGAATAGTGATAGAGGGAGAAGATTACTAAGAGTGAGAAGATCTATTGAGAGATGAAGTATATAAGATAGAGAATATGAATAGGAAAAGAGATAAATCTCAGAGGGAGTAAAGAATAAAGACAAGTCAGTGAAGTGTTTCCATCATCAATTGACAGTGAAGTGTTTCCATCAATGCCTAAGAGGGAGATTGTTACTATAATTGATGGTCATGATAATGAAGACCGATTATGATCAGAGAAATACAAGATTATATCAAGTCAGTAAGTAAAATAGTTTTGGCTACCGAGAAAGAAAAGAAATTTGGTAAAAGAAAAAATGTCATTTGATAAAAGGAAGGAAATATTTGGTAATAGCAAAGGAACTCAACACATTAAGCATAAGGTTTTATTCATCAAGAGAAATTAACTGAAATACAATTGAAAGAAAAAGAAATATCCATTGAGCAAGGAACAAAAATTAAATACAAGGATCAGAATGAAATTTAATGTTGAGCTATAATGAGCTGGAAGATTTTGATAATAAGGAAGAGTTATTTGGAGTGATCTATGATTAGAAAAATTCAAGGTGATGATCTATGGTATAGATCTAAGTGTAAAAAAGAGAAGGAACAAGTTCCAAAGAAAGTTCAAGTTTCGAGGTGATGATAAAACATTTTATCGAGATCCAAATTCAATGAATAAGTTTGTGAAGTGAAATGGATGGCTGAGATTAATCAAAAGAAAACATAATAAAGGATATTAAGGGGAAAAAAAAAGTCTATATAAAGCATGAATTTGTATAAACAAAAGGCTGGCAAAGTTGAAGGGTTGATAATTCATCGACTGATGTAGTGTAGAAGGAAAAGATCAATTTTGAGTCAAAAAGAAGAATTTGATGAAGTATTGAAGCTAGTGGAAAGTGAAGGATTGAAGTGAAGACAAAGAGCGCACAAGGGATTTAATTATTCAAAGATAGCTATGGATTTATAGGTCAATTTATTCACAATGGCTTATTAACATTTGTAACAGAAAAATCTCTTAACTAAGTGGACCTAAAAGTCTTATTATAAAATCCTAGCAAAATGTGATATTCGAAAGAGTGTTT
Source organism: Chamaecyparis obtusa (assembly GCA_027943335.1). Taxonomy (NCBI): domain Eukaryota; kingdom Viridiplantae; phylum Streptophyta; class Pinopsida; order Cupressales; family Cupressaceae; genus Chamaecyparis; species Chamaecyparis obtusa. Next base: position 81,988 of record BSBK01007535.1, read on the forward strand.
GAGGTCCTTTAACTAGGCCACTCATAATAGGGTGAAGATCCTAACAGATCTAAGGAAAATCCCTTAACTGGGTCACATTTAACAATGTGTATTGTAATCTTTAACTAGGTTGCCTTTTAACCAAGCTCACTTCAGAAGAGTGAATTTTATAGTGGGTGACAATTCCCACAGTGGTTTTTCCCAAAGATGGGTTTCCACGTTAAATACTAGTGTTATATGTGTTGAATGACTAATGTGAATGTATTTTCTGATTGTTAAAGTTAATTTGTTGTTGTCATTAAATATTGAATTATGTCCAGGACCTAGTTGACAATGAGTTAATCAAAGAAATTTTTGAAGGTACAAAGAATCATGGATTACCGATTCACACCCCCCCCCCCTACATCCCCTCTATGTAATCCAACAATATGGACAAATAGAGGTTGTGAATAGAATCTTGGAAAGTTTGTTGAGATGTGTAGTTGGAGACAAACTTGGAAATTGTGATTTAGTATTGGCATAAGAAAAGTTTGCATACAATAATTTAGTGAATATGAGTACAGGAAAAATACCCTTTTATATTGTTACACAAATGCATCCTAAAGGTATATCAGATCTAAGGACACTTGATTCAAAAGAGAAAATAAGTGTTAAAGGAGAAGAATATGCAAATTTCATGAATACTCTACATGATGAAGTGAAACATAATTTGGAGAAGAACAATAAAAAATACAAGGATACATCAAATAGGTCTAGAAGACAAAAAACCTTTGAAGTTGGTGATGAAGTAATGGTTCATTTGAAGAAAGACATATTTCATGTTGGATAATATAGTAAGTTTGTAATGAAGAAGTTTGGACCTTGGAATATTTTGAAGAAATTTAATAGTGGTAATGCATTTGAAGTTGAGTTACAAGTTAGTATGGGTATATTGCCTATTTTTAACATTTAAAATTTGTATGGGAACTATGAGTTAGATAAAGAGACAATTGTTCAACAAGAATACCTAAGAAGAAGACATAAGAGATTGAACAAATTTTAGACACAAGGATTGGAAAAAGCACTAGAGGAAAAGATTACATAGAATATTTGGTAAAGTGGAAGGACATACCAGTTGAGGATTCTTCATGGATTTCTCAATCTAAGTTGGATCATTTTGATTCATCTTGGGTTTCACAACATTATTGATTTAGGAAAATTAGTTTTATTAACCTCAGATGTTTGACGCAGGAGCATCTTGGGTTCTTTGATATCTTGCATCAACCAAAAATAGTTTGTTTCTTTCTGTCCTTGTTCTCAGTTGACAGTTTGGTTCACCGATTTCTAATTTTGAGCAAATTCTAGTGCGGCCTTGGAATCATGTTCTAAAATCTCTTTAGTTCCCATCTCTTAGATTACACCTCTTTTGGTTCAATTTTTTTTTAGTTATCTTCTCTATGCCTCCTTTTTTGTTCCTGGTTTCTTGTTCATGGTGATCCTATTTAGAGGTCATCTATTCATGTGTTTCTTGTTTCACGATCATTGTTTCTTGTTGAAAACCTTTTTTGGAATTGTTTGATCAAAAGTGTGACACACTGCTATGAACCATTACACATGAGAGAATCCATGTAAGAGGATGTCTCAAGAAGTGGCACAGCTTCCTAGTTAAAGCGAGTTTAATACTTCTCATGATGCTCATCAAATTGGCATAAAGAATTAGTGACTTGATTACTCCATAATGGAAGATTCAAAGATAGAGAATGAAGCTATGAATGCAATAATGCAAGCTAAGAATGAGAGATTAAGCTAAGAATGTATGCAAGAAATTAGTGATCTAGAATGAGAATGCAAGAGCTATTCTATTGAAGAAATGCAAGAAAATAAAATAGATTAACAATGCAAGATTAAGCTAGAAATGAAGCTAAGATAAGAATTCAAAATGACAAGATTGAACAACTAGGGACTAGAATGCAAGAGAATGTAACCTTGAGCCAAGGAAGAGATTCATTTTAAAGGAATTGCCTCAAAAATGAAGGGTGGATTTTAAGAGGCAAAAGAATAAGTGCTTCAGATGAAGATGAAAAAGGAGATGCAAGGAGATGAAAGGTTAGGTAGAGATGAGTAGTGAGGATTAAGAGGCAAAATAAATATTCTAGGTAGAATAAGACACAATAGCATTTTTTAAAGAAAAAATCCCTTTTAATTGCTAATTAATCAAGATTAAGTGAACACACATATGAATGTGTTCTTTTAATAAAAGTGTATGTACTTTATATTAAAATCAAGGTTATAGCAATAAAATAAATATGCAAGCTTATAGAAATTAGACCATAGTATAAGCTTGATATAAGATTTTTCATTTAATTATGCAAAGGGGATTTTTAAGGGTTACTCTGCACAATGAAGCCTAATAGGAGGTGATTCAATTGAAAAGGGGGGGGTTCAAGTTCTACTAGACCAATTTTAGGTGATTACATTTTCCCCTCTTTAACTAATGTGTGAGCGATCTGGAAACACATTGAGTCAAATAATGATGATGTCAAAGTAGTTGATAGAGATATGACTCTGAACTTGATTGAACAAAGATTGATAAACAAGATGAGAGTATCCAGCCTGATATTAAGTGATAAGATTGAATATCTGTCCAAGGAGATTGAGATAGCTAATCATTTGAGAGATAATACCAGATTGATATGGGTCCTAATAAACCTCATATGCCCCAAGAGATTAAAAATATGCATGTCCAAGTGAATTGATATGAAGCAATGAGAACACTCCTTTAGAAGGAGACATGGACTGATGAAGGGTGCTCCCCTTAATACCACAAACACATAACAGAAATAGAGAAACAACAACAATATGCAAGAACAGAAAATTGGCTTCTTATTATCTCCACAAATGTGGAATTACAAACTTTCAGAATTACAATATGCAAAGCCCCATGGGCATTCCCTTACAATATTCTATAGGACAAAGCCTCGAATTATTGCCCAGATCTACTACCCAGAACTATTCTGAACTGCCTAAGACAATAATACAGCCTTCCTTATATAGGCAATTTTCCACCACCTGGGAAGGTTCCAGAATTTTAGCCAATAAGGCCGACCAAACTTAGAATTATTTTATTTTACATTTCATTACATCATAGTCGGCTCAAGATAACCTTTGAAACCTGAACAGAAATTTTGAAGAAAATTATTTTTCACCATTTCAGGTGGCCCAACTTCCGAAGACCATAAGTCATCACTAGTTGACCCGATCGGCTATTATAACCCCATTTCAGAAATGCCACGAAGCGCTCTACAGGCTTAACCCGTGCAAGTGCCCGTCACCCAAATTTTCAACCTCATCTGGGGCCTCTAAAGCCTTCAAAACTAAGTTCAAAGTTTCTGTACCCTGCTGCCAATACCGAAAATCTTCAATATCTTCCAATATACACTTGATATGGCAATGAAACTTTACTGGCAGACTTATATGACCAAAATGAACCTCCAAGAAAGAAATCAGATCATTCTGAGCACATACAAAAATTACCAAAAATAGTAACTTTCCATAAATAGCAGCTCTGCACAAAATAACCCTTATTGAATATAAAAACATAAATATTTTTGGGTGATGCAAGATTGCTCTTACACCCAGGATGCTCCTGCATCATGGACAATCTCAAATTGATATGAAGTGATGAAGTTGAGATGCCATGAGCGATGATTTTTTAGTCCTAATTGACTTGATCAATAAAGATTTTCTTCAATTACTAGATTTACAGATTAGGAGATTTGATTGATGAAAATATTTTCTATTTTTCCATGCCCCCTTGGGATTGAAATAGAAATGAAGAACAAGGGGTGAAGATTAGCCATAAGAGATCTAAGAAATGAAGGTAGAGGTGAGAAAGAAGCAATAGCATTAGAAATCAACTACGTTATAATATTTGGGATTTCAATTTTGATCCCAAAAATAGGATAAAAAATAAGGAATTGCAGCCAAATACCTTAGCAAAGATGAAGAATGAAAATAAATAATAGCTCAAGGGAACTAGAAATGCAAACTTGAATGCAGACCTAGAATCAAATGCAACCTAAGAATGTAGCCTAAGACCTAAGAGTAGTCAAGTCACTACTCTTGTAGCCTTTAGTTTTCATCATTTGAGTGTTTGGGACATCGAAGGTCAGTACAATCTTCACTGGTGCAAGAGCGACCATGGAGATATGAATATGACCTTATCGGATGAGATGTAGGAAACACATGTAAACATCAAAGCACAAGAACTAAGATGACTTGAACATGGTTTCCAAGTTAATGTTGTAAGATAACACCTGTATCAAGGTACAAGATGCCAAGATGACTAGGAGTGTCATCGTACATGCTACACATAAGTAATAGACAAGGAGATAATTCCAACCTCACCTAAGTGTCTGAATAAAGAAGGTCAAGGTATGTGTGGCATTCCAATCATGATGGAGGCTCTTACTAGAGACACCCAATTTATTAGGAAACTTAGGATCATTGAAATCACACCATAAGCATAAATCAAAGAAAAGATGTTATGCCCCCAGTCATGAATTTCTAGTCAAGTAGACATCATCAAGTGACCTTAGAAGACATAGAAAGCCAAAATTCATGATAACAGATAGCACATAATTAAATACTTTAGCATATCTCAAACATTTTCAATTTCCTAGGATGTAAGTTTGGTGTTGGGTGTTAAGAAAACACCTTTGCACTAGTGTCAAAGGGAAAATACATAGTGAAAGATAGTGCAAGATCCGATATGTGTTGAAAAACATAATGATGCTTAGATTGGTAGTGTTGAGAAACATTGTAGGATTGGGGTGTTGAGAAACACAAATACATGTTAGTGATAAATTACCCATTAGGAAGGACCAATAAATAGACTCAATTTAAGCTCTAGAGGATCAACCAAGTGATAAAGCAATGTAAGCTTAGATAGACATACGACTGCCCCCAGATGGAAGATAAGAACCAAGGATAAGACTAAGACAAGTTCCATCCCATGACAGCATAAGGAAATAGAAAGAGAGATGGATGGAAGGAGATAAGAGCTCATCCACACATTGATAGATGGAGCGTTGATTACAAGTAGAGCCTATTTTCCAAATTTTCACTGCTTGGGATTATTTGATTTTTTCTACCAAGGCAGTTGTTTCCAGGTTTTCACCAAGGCACGATTGTTTTATTTTTCAATCTTTTGACTTTTTTTATTTATTTTTTTGTATTTTTTGATATTTGATTTTTTTTATTGATGCATCAAAGCACCTATTTCTAGGGTTTCACTAGGATGATCATTTTCTAGGACATTTTACAAATTTTAGGAGTTTTGTCAGGATCACAGATTCTTGTACAGTAGCAGAATGTTTGGTTGTAGAGTCACTGCAGGTGAAGAGCATTAAGAGGCTCTTTGATAACATTGTCATTTATAGTAGCTAGCTAATAAGATTTTGAATCATATGTTTTAGTAGTGATAGAATAATCTAGCCACTAGTGTCCAACTATCAAAATTTTCGTAGCCAAGGAAATATCATTTGAGTGAGATCCAAAAATACCCTCATAGATCTCCATTAACACTTTTTCAAATTCCTCACATTCTAAATGCCTAAGGAGAGTACCATCAAGACATTTTTGAAGAAATTCATTACCAATGAGTAGATACCAGTGTGCACATCTTGAAAGGGTATGAAGGATTAGAGAGTAATGTAAGGTATCAGAAGGAATGTGTTGGATATTGCTAATGCATGGGGGGTGATTGATACATTTAATATGTTTAATCACTACGTTACTGAATGGGCATTCATACTATTTTCATTTGTGGTTTGTCACTGATGTCAACATATGTTTCTATGAAGAGTATAGGCTGAGTATAACAATGTACAGATATTGTACAGATGATTTAGAACATGCGAAGAAAGATGAGAGAATAAGAAGATGTTTTGATCTTATATCCAAGATCACATCATGTAAAGTTTCATATTGAATGAGTTACAGATGTTTTGGTGAGGACTGGTTCTTGGACAATAACAGTGGAAGCTGACAGAGTGAGTCTTTGTATTTTTGGTGTATCTTATAGATGATATGGATTAAGTGTATGCGATCTTAGGAGATGAAAGACAAGGCACTGAAGGATGCTAGTTGATCAGTGAAAGGTACAAAATACTAGATGACATCAACTATGGTGTGTGATCTACAGAAAACTTATTTGGGAGTCGACTTCAGAGGTGTAGCGTAGCTTTTTCTTTGGGAAATGTAAATCAAGGATGTCGGTCCTTAATTGTTATAATAGAATCATTGTATACTTGTTTTAGGTACTGTGTGTATCTTAGCAAGATTTTATGTAATTAGGAAAGCCTAATGGGCCAACCTGATCATGTAGAATGTAATAGATTATATATGTAAGATCTTTTCTTTGGAAAAGATATGAAGAGAATATATGTGATGAAAAAGGAATTGGGAAAGTTGCAAGCTTGTGTCTGCTAGATGTAGAGTAGAGGATTATTGGTGAACTTCATTGGAACTGATCAAGAAAAGAAAGTTGTCAGAAAGTTCAAAATATTGTGTATTTCTTCATATACACTTGTTGCAAATAGTGAGTTCTGAAGGTGGACTTAACCTTCTTTAGGCAATGAGCTTGGATAGTGAGCCCACCCTTCTTTCTTGACTCCTAACAAGGTATGTCCTCTAACAAGGACTATGTACTGTAATGTTTCAATAAGCTCCTAACAGGGCTAAATCTTCTAACAAGGATACGATACTCTCAATACATCATTTTTCGGTGCTAATTCACACTGGGAATTTTTACCTTTAACAAGGTTTCCTCGAGACCAGAATATTGTGTTGTTGTGTTGGTATGCATTGTGTTCATTAGATCTGATATTGGTGCTACTCAAAGTTTAAAGTTTAATCATCTTTCATACAATTGATTCACCCCCCTCTCATTTGTATTATGGAATTTTATTCCTAAAAATTGGTATCAGAGCTATTGGTCCTTAGAGAGAAAGATTAATAGTTTGAGGTGATCCTGGAGATTGTGTTCTATAGGAAGGATAGTTTGAAATTTGATCCTGAGAACATTGATAGTTGGAAGAAAAAGATGTGAACTCATTTATTATTTTTAGGCATTGATTACTGGTTGATCACAAAGAATAAGGTAGCTATAAAGTCTGAGAATGACTTACCATCTTCTACTGAAGATGAGAAGAAAATATTTTCACTTAACATGATTGTAAGGGAAGCATTGATCAGTGCACTCTCTGAAGGAGAATTTACTGAAGTTAAAGACTTGGATTTGGCATACCAGATTTGGGAAAGATTAGAAGCACTATATGAAGGAGACAAGTATACCAAGAAAGAAAAGTTACAGAACTAGAAAACAAAGATGGAAAAGTTACAAATGAATGAGGAGGAAAGCATTAGGGCTTATGTTCAAAGGGTTATAGAAGTTGTAGTTGGAATTAGAAACTATGGAGGCACTTATGAAAAATAAAAGGTTGTTGCAAAGATCCTTAGATCATTAACACCTGCTTACAAGTTTAAGGCTATGTCTATTCAAGAGACTATACCTTTGACTCTGAACTTCAGCAGAGAGATGTTGATTGCAAAGCTAACTACCTTTGAAGCTGTTGAATTGGGAGATTTTGTACCTAAAGTTGAATCTGCATTTAAAGCCTCTGCACATAAGAAGATAATGTCTACACTTCAGAGCACTAGCACTGAGAACCTAAAAGAAGAGCTTGGTGAATATGCCGAGGAATGGGAATAGATACAGGTAGAGGAAAGAAAGATGGATGAACTTGTTTCACTAATTACTAGAAGAGAAAAGAGAGGCAAGGGTAAATTTTAAGGAAAATTACCTTTGAAATATTTTTCATGCAATAAGGTAGGTCATTTTGCATCTAGATATCCTACAAGAGTTCCTAAGTACAATCCTAAGTTTTTCAAATCTAAGTATTCAATGGATAAGGAATGTTATTATGCTAGTGAAGGAAATTTTGATGATGATGATTTAGATTATGAGGAGATTGGATTTGTTTCCATCAGAGTTGAACTAGTACATAAGGAAAAATCTTTAGTATCTCATGTTGATAAGAAATCTGAATGGATCATAGATAGTGGTTGTTCACATCATAGGACTTGAGATAAAAACAAGTTTGTTAAATTAGTAAAGTATGATGGTGGTGTTTTGAGGTTTGGAGACAATCTTCCTAAACCTATCACAGGAGTAGGATCTAGTACTCTGGATGAAAAAACTAATACTGATAATGTACTACTTGTTGATGGACTCAAGCATAACTTATTGAGTGATGGGAATTTGATGGACAAAGAGTTTCAGTTACAATTCAATGATGGTAAATACTTTATCAGAAGTAAGGAAGGAAAGTTGATTGCAACTGGTACTAAATCTAGAGATAATGTATTTGAATTAAATACATCTGGAGCCTCTTGTTTTGTTGAAAAAGTAGATGACAGTTGGTTATTGCACAGAAGGTTTTTTCATGTTAACTTTGACAATATTGTGAAGGAAAATTTGACTAAAGTAGTAAGAGATCTATGAAAGATTGTGAAACCATCTAACACGGTATGCAGAGAATGTGTAATGGGAAAACATACTAGAAGCAGTTACAAAAGAAAAGCATATACATCAAAAGAAAAGTTGGAACTGGTACGTAGAGACCTTTATGGACCTAAAAGGAAAAAATCATACTATGGAGAAAGGTATTTCATACTTTTTGTTGATGAATTTTCTAGAATGATGTGGGTTACTAAATTAAAATAAAAATTAGAAGCATTTGATAAATTCAAGATATTCAAGGCAAAAGTAGAAAATAAATCAAGCTTAAAGATAAAATTTTTAAGATCAGACAGAGGTGGAGAGTTTACTTCAGACTTATTTGATTCATACTATGAAGAGCATGGAATGCAAAGACAGACATCTACTCCTAGGACCCCACAACATAATGGGATAGTTGAGTGAAGAAACATAACTATACTTGATACTGCTAGGACAATGTTGATTGAAGGAAATGTATCTCATGTGCATTGGAGAGAGGTTGTTGGAAAAATGGTGTACACATTGAACAAAGTTCAAATTAGAGAAGGTACAAATAAGACCCCTTATGAATTATGGTTTAATCATACTCCTACTGTAAAATATTTCAGAATATTTGGTAGTAAGTTCTATATCAAGAGAGATGATGAGATAGGGAAGTTTGATGCTAGAAGTGATGAAGGAATTTTCCTTGGTTACTCTATTAAGAGAAAGACTTACAAATTTTTCAATCTAAGATTAAGAAAATTGATTGAAAGTAACAATGTGAAGATAGATGAAAGGTTTTAGATACAAGAGAGAATGTATGACTATAATCAAGTTATAGAAATCAAAGAGGTTGCTATTGTAGAAGAAGAAGAAATTGTTGAGACTGAATGTGAAAAAGAGAGTTGTGATAATGACATAGATGAGGCTACTAAGGTTCCTAAAACTCTAAGGTGTGTAAAGAACAATCATCTTGAAAATCAAATTATTGGCAATATTAATCAAGGAGTATTAACTAGATCAAAGGTTAGAGAAGAAATCTGTTTGATTTCTCAAGTTGAACCAAAGAATATAGATGAAGCTTGCAGAAATGAATCTTGGATAGATGCTATGAAAGAAGAGTTAGATAAAATAAAGAAGAATAAAACTTGGGAATTGGTTCCTAGACCTAAGAACAAAAATGTGATAGGAACTAAATGAGTTTTCAGAAATAAAATGAATGAAGAAGGAGTTGTAGTAAGAAACAAAGCAAGACTGGTATGTAAAGGCTACTCACAACAAGAAGGTATAGACTTTGAAGAAATATTTTCTCTTATTTCTAGAATAGAAGCTGTGAGACTATTCTTGGCTTATGTTGCACACAAAAACTTCAAAGTGTATCAGATGGATGTAAAATCTGCATTCTTGAATAGGGATCTTGAAGAAGAAGTATATATAGAACAACCTGATGGATTTCCTTTATGCAAAGATGGATACATGGTATGCAAGTTCAAGAAAGCACTATATGAGCTGAAGCAAGATCCAAGGGCTTGGTATGCAAGGTTGGATAACTATCTACTTTAGCTTGGATTCAAAAAAGGTAATGCTGATAGTAATTTGTATTTAAGAACTAGTGAAGATGGAATTTTGATAATAGAAGTCTTTGTTGATGATATTATCTTTGGAGGTAATGATGACCTATGTGAGAAATTTTCTAAAGAAATAGAAAATAAATTTGAGATGTCCATGATTGGTGAAATTAAATTCTCTCTTAGACTACAAATAAGTTAGAGGAAAGATGACATCTTTATTTCTCAAACTAAATATCTTAAAGAAATGTTGAAATAGTTTAGAATGGAGGACTGTAAACCAGTTGGTACTCCCATGGTAACTGGTAATAAGCTGATAGTTGATGATGAATCATATTGTATTTTTTCTACCAATTACAAATCAGTAGTTTGAGGATTACAATATCGAACTCACACTAGACCAGATATTGCTAATGTTGTTCGAATTGTGGCCAGATATCAGGCAGAACCCAAAGAAACACACCTAGCTGCTATGAAAAGGATATTGAGATATCTGAAAGGAACAATAGACTATGGCTTACAGTATGACATAAATGATAGCTTTGAACTTCATGCTTATACTCATGTTGATTGGGTAGGAAAAATTGATGATAGAAAAAGTACTAGTGGTGGTGCATTTTTCCTTGGGAAAAAGTTGGTTTCATGGCTAAGCAAGAAGCAAGATTATATAGCTCAATCTACTATGGAATCAGAATATGTTGTTGCTACTATAAATTACACTCAAATTGTTTGGATGAAATAAATGTTGAAAATCATTGGAATAACTTTTGATGAGCCTGTAGTTATCCATTGTGATAACACTAGTACAGTGAATATGTCAAAGAATCTGGTGATGCACTCTAAAACTAAACATATTTCTATCAAGTATCACTTCTTGAGAGACAAGGTGGTAGAGAAGGAAATAAAATTAGAGTAAATTAGTAGAAAGGAACAAATTATAGATATCTTTACAAAACCATTGCCAAAAGATACCTTTGAATATCTCAGAGGTATGCTTAGGGTTCAGGCCCCTCCCAATCAGAATTAAATGATGCAGGGATGCATCAGTCCAGAGGTTTTCAGAGCTTTATCATATTCTAGACTGGATGTAGGGATGTACTCCTCAGGGGGAGTGATCATAGAAGAAAGGTGTTAAAGAATAGTTGTTGACTCATGGAACCCTTTTCCCATTGTTGTCAAAGGGGGAGTGTTTCTATGAGAAAATCCCTACTAAATGGGGATATTGTATGTAGGATTGTTTGGTTGCAGAACTTTGGATTGATATAACTTTGGGATGATGGATTTTCCCATGTGTTGACATCAATGCCAAAGGGGGAGATTGTTGGATATTCCTAATGCATGGGGTGGTGATTGATACATTTAATATGTTTAATCACTATGTTACTGAATGGGCATTCATATTGTTGTCATTTGTTGTTTATCACTGATGTCAACATATGTTTCTATGAAGAGTATAGGATGAGTATGATAGTGTACGGATGATTCAAAATGTGCGAAGACATATGAGAGAATAGGAAGATGTCATGATCTTATATCCAATATCACATCATGTAAAGTTTCATATTGAATGGGCTGTAGATGTTTTGTTGAGGACTAGTTCCTAGACAGTAACAGTGGAAGCTGACAGAGTGAGTCTCTATATTTTTGGTATAACTTACAGATGAAATGGATTAAGTGTATGTGAGCTTAGGAGATGAAAGACAAGGAACTAAAGGATGCCATTTGATTAGCACAAGGTACAAAATGTTGGATGACGTCAATTGTGGCATGTGATCTGGAGAAAACTTATTTGGGAGCTGAATTCAGAGGTGTAGTATGGATTTTGTTTTGGCAAATGTAAATTAAGGATTTCAGTCCTTAATTATTGTAATAGAATCATTATATGCTTGTTTTAGTTACTGTGTATATCTTAGAAAGAGTTTATGTAATTAGGAAATCCTAGTGGACCAACTTGATCATGTAGAATGTAATAGGGTATATATATAAGATCTTTTCTTTGGAAAAGATATGGAGAGAATATATGTGATGAAAAAGGAATTGGAAAAGTTGTGAGCTTATGTCTGTTGGATGTAGAGCAGAGGATTACTAAAGAACTTCATTGGAACTGATCAAGTAAAGAAATTGTCTGTTAGACAATTCAAAAGATTGTGTATTTCTTCATATACACTTGTTGTGAATAGTGAGTTCTGAAGGTGGACTTAACCTTCTTTAGGCAGTGAGCCTGGGAAGTGAGCCCACCCTTGTTCCTTGAATCCTAATAGGGTTTTTCCTCTAAAAAGGATTGTAAATTGTAATGTTTCAATAAGATCCTAACAAGGTTAAATCTTCTAACAAGGATACTATACTCTAAGTATATCATTTGTGGGTTCTAATTCCCACCAAAATTTTTACCTTTAACAAGGCTCTCCAAGACCAAAATATTATGTTGTTGTGTTGGCATTCATTGTGTTCATTAGATCTGATATTAGTGCTACTCAAAGTTTAAAGTTTAACAATCTTTCATACAATGGATTCACCCCCCCTCTTAGTTGTATTGTGGACTGTTATTCCTAAAAGAATGATGGTGTAGAGAGTTGGAGAGTGAAGTGAGTTGTAGGAAGGAGATGGAAGCTTGAATGTCACCATTGATTTTTCTTTTGCATCCATGTCTTTCAAGAGAGAATTGGATGTCCACATAGCCTATGATTTTTCTTTACTTTGAGATGATTTTTTTGCAATTATTTGATAATGGATTTAGGAACCCATATTTTCTTTGAATTTATTCTTTTATTTTTTATGAACCCTTGTGGTCTCTTGAATGTTTCTTTTTATTTTGTAATCACATGTCGATTATATGGGGAATGATTATTTTTATATGTGAGTGGATTCTTGTATTTCTAATTTTTATGTTGGACATCCAAGTTGCTTCTAAAAGATTGGGGAATTATGGATGAATGAGGATAATATAACTAGTTTAGATGGATAGATAGATGAGAAGTGGGCCAGACACTTGATTCAGGAAGAATGAGGGAAAAAGGTTCAAGTGCAAAGATGTTGATATTGTCCTCACATTCATAAATTATTGAGAGAGATCAAGGAAGTTATCTTCCATAGAGGGTTCTCAACCATGATTTGTCCTAGAAGATTCATAGGATTTTAGAGGAGTATTATGTGAATATAACCCGAATGGTCTAGTCTAAAAACTGGGTCCCTCTTCTAGTGGAAAAAGTGCATGAATAGGAACTAGCTTAATTAAAGACCTTCCTAAGTTCCATGAAGTTGTCATAGGTGTTAATATTATTTAGAACAATAGAGAGGGGGGTGAATCAGTTGTTCTTAGGTCTAGATGTACCAATTGAACTTTTAAATACTTCAACAATCTCAAATTTAATCACCAACACAACTCGGTCTCTAAAGAATATATACCAGAAACATATAACATGCAGTCCACTGTCCAAAAGTAATTATCTTGCAAAATATAGAAATATTCACATCAAAACATTCACACAAGTATAACACCGAGATTTATAGTGGAAACCCAACTTGGGAAAAACCACTTTGTAGCATGTTACTAATATTTTCACTCTTCTAAAGTGAGCTAGAATGAAAATCCAACCTTGTTTAAGGTTTACAAACACACTGCTAGGTGTGACCCTATTAAAGGATTTAAACACTCTATCAAAAGTGACTTGGTTAAAGGATTTAAGTACATTCCATTAGAATGCCACCTTGATTAAAGGATTTAAACAATGAATGTTAGGTCAACCTTGATTACAAGATTTGACTGATACAATGGTTAGAAAGTAGAAGTAGTTTCTAATCTAAAAAACATACAACTCACTTTGCAAATAATAGATCCAATTCACACATACATGATGATTTACTGACTGAGTTCCATTTCCATCTACATCTCTAATTTTCTCAGAATTCGCTTCAATAAATCACAACTTTGATAAAATCCTTCACCTTCAGCCTTCTGCTTAGACTTATCAATCAATAACATCAACAACTTCAGCATACTTTGTAACCTCACACTTAGGTTTTCCTATATACCTCTTTAGTTAGGTAGATCCATCCTTTGTTGCTTAATCTCCTCCATTGATCTTAGGTTAGGTCAGATTCATCGAGTCCTTCCAAGATTTAAGTTCTTCATCCTTCCTTCTAGATACATCTTGAAACTTCTCATTGAATCCATAATAAAATGATTTACCATGCATTAAATTCTCCATACAATTAGTTAATAAAGTCAACATGATTTACATAACCCAAGAATTCAACTATATTGGCTAGGAATATGAATTCTTTCTCCAAATATGAATTACTGACACTTAGTTAATAGTGTGTTCATCTCCTCAGTCATCACTGCGTAACTCAGTCATCTCTACAAACTGTCTTCCTCGGCTAACACTGCCTTGCTTGGTAATTTCCTATCGCTCAGCATAAAGTGATGTTTGGTCAACACTAAATTTACTCAACATATACTAGTGCTTAGGAGACACTAACATCACTCGGCTTAAACTAGATTTCTTCAGTTTTTCTCTATTAAGCCTACTTCTTCAATCTTTCTTTTTACTTAGATAAACAATACATTATCTTATCAATGTGTGAAATAATCAAGTACTCATTTAAGTATCAAATAACTCAACCTTTCCTTAGGTTCTCTTGCTATCTTCCTTTCCATAATCATTTGCATCAATCAATAGATATAGTACTTTCTTAGATAGCAATTGTCTTACCATTTAAGGTTTGACATCAATGACAATACAAAAATTATTTCAATCGCAGTTTCCAACAATATCCATCTTTGGCATTGATGGAAACACCACATGAATAACACATGATTTAACAACCAATCCAAAACTTTTTCATTGCATCAAAAATATTTATAATATTCTTAGCTTCATTCTGATTCACAACAACTTAGTCTTGCTTAACCATTCACATAGTACTCCCTCTAAATATTTTATGTATCTCTCTCCCTCTAATTATCTGAATCTCTAAATCTTGGAACATATACCTCATTGTTATTTATATATATGTTTTCATCTGAATCTCTCTCTCTTTGCCAATAATACCAAAACAGTATCTAGAACTTACATCTTTCATATGTAGATGTCAACTTGCCAGTTTAGTATCAGTATTTCTCCCTCTGTCATCTTGCTTATGGATGATTATCATCTTTTTTGTTCTTTTCACAACTCTAGGAAGCTCCTAAAGTGTGACCTTTCCTGCATCAATTTTTCAAATACTTTGTGTAGCACATTTGATGCAGTGCTCCTAGTTGACTAGGTAGCCTCAGTTAGGGGTGTTATAAAGTAAAGTACACCAATATAACTGAGAGGGGGAGTGAATCAGTTATCAGATAAATACAACTTTTATCACCATTGAAATATTTTAACCATTTAAGTAATGTAATAAAAAACCATATATAAATATAAACATACATAGTAACACAATAACAAAAGATATGTTGACTAGAGAACCTCTTAATCAAAGAATAAACCCTGGTGGGAATGATACCAACAAAAGATGCACTAATATGAAAATTCCTTGTGAGAGGATGGACTCTATTAAGAGCCTTTTGAAATACATTCAATACATATGATTCCTTCTTAGGAGACTTTGAATCCTTGTTAGAAGAGTCTAACCCTATTAGGAGTTTATGGAAGACAAAAGGACCCACTACCCAAACAGCTTCAAGGGCAAGATCACTAAACACACTGTCCAACTAATCTTTTTATTACTCAATAAAATAATATCAAATATTCATATATATAAGAAACTTATCTCTTCTCCTCTAACTATACCAAACTAGACCAGCTACTTCATCAGATCTCAATACCAGATCTCTATACTTCGCATATCCTCTTACAACAAATATTGCTCAATTCTGCAATTCACTTTCATACTATCTCTCATTTCTTATTACAGTAAAGGAAAACAATCCTTCCTTTATACCACACTAAAATAATTACAAATGAGTCGACCAACAAGGATTAACCAATTAAAAAATAAAAACTTCCACATGTTACACAATATTTTATAATTACATAAAACTGTCAGCTTCCAAACAAGATAATTTTTCACTTGTGCAAACTTTGACCTTGTTGTCACATCCACATCACTATCATCATATCCTCATCATCTGTACAACCTCACATGCCTAGATTCTATCTTGATTAGGAGATATCATCTAGTTTCCACAAACTACTTCTCAGGAACACTGCCTAGATACTGCTTCCACTTAATTACACATAACTATCATGAATAGTTAAATATTCATATGCACTCTTGACCATGATCATAGGACACAACATAAATTAAAAACTCAACTCCACATAGCTTGATCTTCAATATCACACGTGCACTAATACAAACATTGTCTGCTTCTCTACTAATCTCTAGTAGATGACTATGTTGACATCAATGACAATCACAGTCATGAATGCAACAACAATTGCTACAAAATCACTGCAAATACTCCTCCATAAGATATATTTAGCATTCATTCCTAAAAATCTCCCCCATTTGCATTTAAACCTGTTTACGTCATGTAATCTTCCTTTGAAACTGATTGGATGGCTCATTAGTTTACTTTCCAGCTTGATAATGTACTTTATCCACACAGGCAACGATCCCTTTTCTTTTCTTTTATTACCTTTTCCAACTGGGCCCATTTAGCGAATCCGTGACTGAAAGCTTTTTGTGATCGCTTAATACAATGTTAACCCTAGCATATATTCAAAGAACTAGTGACCAAAGCCTTCGCGGGTTCTCGAAATGAAATCCTTAACTCATGATACTTTTCACGAATTAGCGAACACAATGACACCCTTCGACCACTTGACTGTAGTTATCATTTCGCAAACCAGTGAACAAAGCCATCTTGCATTCTCTTAATGTCCTGGCTAACTGTTAAATCTTTTGGAGATTCAGCGAACAAAGGGTTCGCACATTCGCTTAATGAATCACTTAACCGCTAAATTACTTAGAGAAATGGCAAAGCCTTTACTCTCTGAATCATTGAATCTTTACTTTACCATCATTTTTACTCTGAGATTCTGAATGAACCATTGATCTTGTCGATGATCTACGGCTGTCACCAGTTCAGTGAAATATTTGATCCTTGGTCATTTGATTACAAGATTCAGCGAACAAAGGGTTTGCTGAATCGCCAGATCATATTAAACACTGAGTATTTCAATCTGTGATTAAGCGACTGAAGACTCAAAACTTAGCCAATCCTTTTATTCACGCATTCACCAAATGATTATGCCCTTTACCTTTATTTTTAGAGAACCCGCAACCACATGATTTGCTGAATCGCTAGATCATTTAGCTTCTTACTAATTTATTCTGAGAACAAGCAAACACTTGAAACAACCCATTCCGCCAAATTCTTCATACCAAACTGTCGGGGCCGCCAAACTTAGAAGACTTTACACAGTTGCTCACTCACCAAATGAAACATGTAGGACCCAATAATATATGAGATTAAACCACAACCGTCGATCCCGACAATGATCTATGGTACTCACCAAGTCGCTAGGTTATTTTGCCTTTAACCTCTAGATTCAAAGAATGAGCGATAACCATTGTCGCCAAGTCGCTGAGTGTAAGCAAAGAACCGCCAAGGAATACGTGAATTGGAGATAATGCATTCACCAAGTCGCTTAAAGTTTTCTGATAACCACCTGATACTTGGAGACTTGTGAAAAAAGACAACACTTAGCATTTTTAACACATTCTCTAGTTCATTGAATAGATTAGATACACGACATAACAATACACGACTTGGCTACTGACTAAGGAAAAAGCCACATGCACTTTTTAAAAAAACTTAAGGAACCAAAAAGCAACGATGAATTAGAAGATTTTAAAGCTGACTTGAGTTTTTACATGACTTCCAAATTTCTTCAAGGATAAAACCCTAGGGGAGCTGTTTTCAAACCTAGTTATGACAATTTTCAAAACTTCACAAAACCTAGACCAGGAAAGGTATTCACAAGGAATTTAATACAAAAATTCAGACAAAATCCTTAGAAAATAAGAATATATCCAACAGTGGCTCTATCTAAGGATGCTTGATTGTAAGATCACAACAAGAATTTACAAATCTCTGGGAGAGAAAACCACCCAAAACTAACTTCTCATGAACAACTTTATTGAAAGCAAGAAATCTACTCCTACTATGTACAAATGATAGCCCTGGGTAACCAGAAAATTCTCAAAACTTCTTACCTCTGTCATATACCTAATTTTCATTTCTCTCTTTTTGAGGTAAGCTAGACATTTCATTCCCATTTGATTCACTGAACATGTCAGTACTTTCAATCAGCTCGCCAGGCAAAACAAAATAAGTATCTTCATTTTCATAGTGCATGTAAAAACTTGAAACATTTTCTTCATCCTGCTCACTATGAAAATATGATTCAGCATGCTCATGAATACTACCATCAAACTGAAACTGATCTTCATCTACTAATTCATGCATGCTATCAACTGAAAACACAAAAGTCTCATACTTTATTTGATAAAATTCATCATTCATACCTTGACTTTGCATAGACTCAAGTGTAACCGGTTGGAGTTCAAGTGAATAATCAGACTTATATTCACACATATCATCAGCATCAAGTTTTGAAATCATTCCAAAACCTTCCAATGCATCTTCATAATCAAAATGCTGATTAGTATTCACATCACATAAATTATTATTAAAATTAGTATAAAGTGTCGGTTGATCTTCAAGTACAACTCTATCAAGCACTTCATCTTCAAATACATAAGATGCAACATCATCAATTAACACTCGGTCACGCGTGGAAGAAAAACACTCTGATTCCTCATAGAAATATGATAATATGTCATCACCTACATCCAACTCAAACAAATCTGAAATCTCCATGTCTTCTTCAAACAATGGATTGCTAACTCCATGTAACTCTCCTCTTTGAACA
This sequence comes from Chamaecyparis obtusa, assembly GCA_027943335.1. Lineage (NCBI taxonomy): Eukaryota > Viridiplantae > Streptophyta > Pinopsida > Cupressales > Cupressaceae > Chamaecyparis > Chamaecyparis obtusa. Next base: position 100,998 of record BSBK01007535.1, read on the forward strand.
TTGTGACAAAAAATGGGCTGATCATCATCAAAATCTTCATCATATAAAGCATTAGTAAACACTTTAAACTCACTACCCATTTCATTTTCATGGAGACCCTCATCATATGAAGAAAAATCAGAACTATATGAAGATTCACTATCAATATCACCTATCAAGCATATAGTATCCATGAGTACATCCTTTTCTTTACCTAGTTTAGGATAATCATTACTGAAAGACCATGATTTACCCCTAAACCTTTTTCTATATGCTGCAACATCACTGTCCAATGTTGAACCAATCTCATTAGTATCACATTGGATCATTATTTCCTTATCTTCATACTTAGAGGATGAATCACTCCGAAAAGCTTCATACTCAAACTAATTTGTATAATGGATAAACTGGGATGCATCTTCATTTTCAGATTTAGAAAAAGAAATCAGACTTTCATTTTCAAATGAGTGTTCACTATCATCATTACTTTCTTCCTCCCATGTTGCATCCGACTCATATGAAGACATCTGAACATCATTGCATTCATCACTCTCACTTGAATGATCATTTTCACCACTATGTTCCTCTGACTGTAACTGATATGCATGTGAATCACATTGTTCATCTTGTGTTACCAGTTCTTCTTGAAATGTTAGACCAAAAACTTCAAACTCATCATTAGAAACATAACTTTCAGCTTCTTCAATTGCACAAGACTGAGATACAGATGCAGCAACTCCATGTCTAGAAACACTAGCAATATCATGCTCACAATCAACATTACAAGAATTTACTGATGTAGCTAATTCTTGATTCAAAACACCAACATATTGCTCAATCCTCTCAAATTTTGAAACACACCTTACTACTGTAGCATCCTGAACACATGTTTCATCAATATCAACAAACTCAACCGTATTCATATACATGTTCTGATTTGAAATTTCAATTGGATTACAAACTACAATAGAAGTTTTGATATGCTGATTTGAGACTGTGGCATCAACACCAAATTCTTCTTTTCTATCACATTCATTATACCAGCAAACATTCATGGAAAAATGACCTCTAGTCAATCCATACTTTGAATTATTTTCAATATCCATTGTAGTCATAAATGCCTGATATAATGATTTAGGTTCTTTATCCCTTAATAAGTAATTCATTTTCTTATCAAATGCATCGAAGTAGACACTTACACACACTTGATCATTGGGTCTATAAATTTCAAGGATCTCTTTCAAAACTTTTGCAAACCTGATATTGAATTGAGGGACAAGTTCGTCACTCTCAAAATGAATCTTCAAAAACTTATCATAAGAATCAGATATGCTTATCCTTTCTCCAAATTGCTCCATGAAGGCTGAATGCATCTCATTCCAAGATGAAATAGAACATGTCGGTAGAAAAGAAAACCAGTCTCTAGCATCGCCTTCTAAAGTTTGAACAAACAACTTCATATGCACATCCTCATGAGCAATTTCAAAGTCACACATCAAGTCACTAAATAGTTGAACATGATGACTAGCTAAAACAAGATGGTTCCCATTAAACTTAGCCAAACTTTTCCTGATATCATTAGGAATGACATTTGGGAAACCACAAATACCATCAAAACATAATGGCATATATCTCTTGGTAGAAATAGATCTAGAAACTTCTCCTATCAGCTGCATGATTGATGAAAAAAGATTTGACATTCTTTGAAAGTTTGGAACTCATTCACCAATGATAATTCTAATTTATAACTTGTAGTAGACTTAGATATTTTCTACCAAATTTACTTCTTCAAACACACTTCACAAACTTTTATTGGGTTAACAAGCTAAAAATTATTGCAGTGAAGTGTATGAACAACATTCAAACCTCTCTCTTTCTTAGTGCTGAAAATCACTTGATGGAGACATTTCTTTTCAATATTTAATTCTCATGATACAAGAATGCATGAAAATCAAAACACCTCAAGTGTTGATGCTGGTGTTAAATACTGATCTGAAGCCTTTTCATTTCACCTTTCAAATACCGGTAGAGTTGCCACCTCTTCACAGAGGGCCAAATTGAATCAAATGAGAACCTTCCTCAAATCTGAAACGTCTTCAAACTAGCAAACACAACATAACCATAACAAGATATTGACTATTTGTCAGGATCACAAATACATCAATACTTTCATCACAATACACTGATCAAATAGAGATGTAGAGTCACCACTCACATTTAGTGAGAAGATATAACAATTTTTTGAATAGAACTGACTCTATATCCAAACTAGACTAGACCCTGGGATAATTTAGCAAAGCAAAGAATTGGGCATCTTAAACTTGCTGTCATTTACTTCGATAACCAGCAAAGTCACCAATTTTGTTAGTGCATTTTCTTACATGAGTCTTAATGCACAGCCCTGAGTGCTTAGATAGAACTCTCTCATTCCTAAACTCCTAACTCACATAAGAAAAAGACTAATTAACAAGGACCAAGTCCTTCTTCTACTTCGGGCTCCACAGACCTAGGAAGGTGTACCTATCTTTAGACTCACTGCTTCACAATGAAATCCTATAGTGGATTAAAGGTTCTAGCAATGATTTACTAATGTCTCTTGCTGCAACTGATGCAGAGCTTAGAAATCCAATCCATGATATTAACAGAAGTAAACACTCATTGTAGAAAAATGGCAAGTATGACAAGGATAAATTCCTTCTTCTTTTCAAGCTTTGAACTCAGGCAGGTTAACCCATGTCAGATCTACTTCTTGAAAGGATCATAACATTAGTTTATATCCTTGATACAAACATTATCTTCTCAGTCGTTCAAACATATACGAAAGTAAATAATCATTTAAGTTTTTTTGATGATGAGATCCCTGCAAATCGAGGATAGACCAGTGCCTTATCCTAGGGTATAGAGTCAAACAAAGAAACATACACCTACAGAAATATTCTAAGTGAAACACAAACAAATCCTAGATGAAATGCCTTACAATTCATCCTCTCTTAAACACATTTGATCATCAAATTCTTTCCAAACTCCTAAACTCTCAGAAATTAACCTAAAGACATTACCCTTTCCTTAAAAGGGACTAGAGATTAAAATCACAGATACCTTGTAAATGGTATATCAAAACTGCCTTACAGATTCAATACACAAAAGCCACAGAATTCAAACAAGAAGACCATCGAAATCATGCAAGGGAATTCTATTGTATTCTAGTAAAATTTCACTGCATCAATACATTTCAAAATCTGACAAAACATTCTAAGATCTCAACAATGGAGCCAAGCCTCCCTCTACAGTATATTTTCAACCTCCTCCAAAAAGAGAAAAAACTTGCAACATATACTAATCAGCCGTCTTGGAATCCTCAAAAGGATGCAACAAGCTTGGGATGGCTAGAAAAGATCTTGCACTAAAAACAAGACTACAAACTGATAAAGTTGTTTGTAACAACAGATTACAAATATCTACTTCCAACAGTTTTACAGGTGGCACCTTTGTCTAAGGATATTTTAGAGTGGTTGCTGAATTTGTTGCATAAATGATGACCACCATTACAGGATAACCTACATCATCCTTTGTTTGGACATGCTCTCCCTCGAACTCTGGATCAGGTGCCAAGTGCATTCTACTCCTCTTCTTCTTCTATAAGTTGGACAACTGGCTTCTTCTTCTTCTTTATTATTAACTTCTCCCAAGCTACCACATCATCATCAGATGGCCAGTTGTAGCTCTGTAGCTCCTAAAGTGATTTGATCTGCTGCTCCCATGTAGAATCCATTATACTTTTGGCTTCAACCACAAACCGTATGCAATCATTTTCAATCTTGAAAAGACTATCAATGATATTATTACATCTATCCAGGTCCAAAGCATTATCCTCCTTTAGGAAGGCATCTTTTTTAACTACCAACTGATCCATTGACAACTTCCATTCTTCCAACTTGACCATATTTCCACTATCCTCATAAATCAGAGGTAAATATTTTCTATAATCTTTATCAAACATGGCCAACTTGTCCTTTATTTGGTTTGACTTTCCTTTGAAAAACCTTGAAGTAGCACTTATCAAGCCAATCTTCTCAAAAACTTCACTTACTACTTTAGGAACATCAGCCCTGTACTCTTGTAAATCATCAAGTTTATCAAATAATACACTCCTTCCTGACCATGTGCTGAAAAGTGGCTCCAAGGTGATTAAATGTTCATTCACCTTTCCATTGGTCTGGTGCAATAAGCTGAAAGCTTTATGGACTGATTCCATCCTGTCTTTTATCTTACCCTACCTATACTGCACAATCTTTGACATAGTATCTAAAGATGCCTATGTCCTTATCTTTTCCAAGTCCCCAGTGGGTCTCTCAAGCACTTCCACATCTGTCTGCACAGGGACCTCAATTTGCAAAGAAGGAGGAGGAACTACCTTTGAAGCTTCATCAAGCTTGACTCTTACCTCTGCCAACTCATCTTCTAGTTGTTTGATCTTTATCATCTTCAAGTCTCTATCCTTGGCCACCAGGTTCACGCTTTCAAACAACTTTGAATACCTCTCAGATAATTGAGTTGTCTTGGCCTCATTTAAATTGGCCCAATGAGTCACTGCCTTGGAAACTTCAAGGTTAGTTGTATTCTACATAGTCCATATAATCTTATTCCCTTCCATTTTATCCTCTATACTTAACAGAGATGGCTTTTGGGTCCTAGGGGCCATAGACCACATTGCAACAGCTTGAGATTTAGGGTCATATCCACTTCCTCTTATCATATCACCAATGTGAACTTCATATGATAGGCTACCCTATGGTTGCTTTCTTATTCGATCTATGATGAATGTAGAAGTCAGATCCCATATTGGAGTCAATAGCATTCCACTTGACTTGACCAGTTGTCTAGCTTCATCTGCAGTTATAGGATCAAGGCTAGGATCATAAGAAGCTAAGGCTCTCAATGTCACTTGGCTCCATACCTTCAGGTAGAAGTTTCATCACTTCTTGCTGCTTATTCCAAATAAGGAAACTCTTGAATTCATCAGTTTTAATAAACTGGTCATCACTCAAAAATTCCTCCTGATAGACCTCTCTAATATCCTTTTCTAACCACAGGGACTGTTCCTTATCTATTTCATCAGTGGCCACCTTCTTTCCTTCTCTTATTGCTTTTCTCAATTGGTGATGATAAACCCTATCACCTGGCACTAGAGCATATGCTCTATCAATCATTCTCTTTTGTTTTTCTTTCCTTGAAGGGTCTCCTTCCTCAAGCCTCTGTTTCTTCAAAGGTGGCTCTGGAGTATCCCCTGTTTCTGGTTGGTCTTCAACATGCTTAACACTTTGTACATCCTCAATTTGTGTTGGGCTATTCCCTTCTTGTGATTCATTAGAGAACTCCTCTTGATCGGAAGATGAATAATCCTTCCCCTTCTATAGCTGCTTTTGATCAATCAATTTCTCCAGCTGATTTGATAGAGTGTCATGCATCTCTATCATCCTGTCAATTCTTTTTAAATAGGGAAGGTCAGGGAAGAAACCCTCAAAAGGAAGCTGGGCTGCCATCACTTGTTTTGACAATTCTATCAAATCAAAATACCTATTCCATCTCCTTTTGACCTCATCATCATCTATAATGCTTCTGATTACATCTTCTTCATCCAAACCCTCATGTTCCTTAATCACACCAATGTTTGGAATATAGAGCATCCTGGTAGTTTTGATAAAGTCCTCAGGATCTACATGTCTACAAACACCAGTAAGCATTTTGAACTGATTTAGCCATGCAGTAATTTGAGGAAATGTCCTCTTTCCTACTAGGAAGTCAACTATCTTGAATTGCCTAGGTGTGAATGTACCCTTCCTATGAGGGGCTAGAATTTCTCTATCTATCCACATCAACTGCCACACAAATTCCAAACAAGCAACTCTCAGAGGCACAAATTTTGGTAACAGATGTGGGGGTTGGGGGCAACCGTAGACTCTCAAAATTGTAGCATTTTCCTCCAAGTAAAAATCACCCCAATTATGATCTCCCTCCCATTTGTCCACAAACTGCACTGGTCACAAGAGCCTAAGGACCCTTGGGGATATCCTTGCAGTATTGATACCTAACATCCTTATAATAGGGTAAACAATGAAATTTTGAAAGATACAAAAATCCCCTTCATTGGAAGTAGAATTCCACTTCCTCACCCATAATTGCACTGGATTATACTGGCCTTCAACGTTGAACCTTGGCTTCAGCATGTTTGAATCAAAACTATTAATGTTGAAAAACAAAATTAAGTGCATCAACAAAGAATAGTGCATGAACTTAATTGGGCTCTTACTATCCTTGACAGAAATCAAACCCTCATGCATTCTATCAATGATATACTGAATGTAATCATAGTCAATATTAACAAAGGAATTCTGGATGTCTAGGATAATCATCAAAAGATCAGATGGTAAAAACTCTGCATCCCCATCAATTCCCAAAACCCTACACAATGCATAACAAGTCTGCCTCATATAATGCTAGAGGGATTTAAATTGATAAGGGGCATTCATGTGAGTAGGGAGGGGACCTATATACTTATCCTGCTTTGGGATATGCTTCATCATCTGGTCTTTTACTGTTCCTATGTTATTCTTGTACCTCTCCCTCTTTTTGCTCAGGTCAATCTCGGTAGAGGAGGATGTATAGACATTAAAAGGCTTCATGAATGAGCCCCTATCAAGAGTAACCAAAGCTGACTGGTCCTCTTTCCTAATAGTTTTGGAAATAGGGTCATACTTCGTAGCTAGAGAAACAATTAAATCTGCATCCAGGAATACATCAGGCACTATTAATTTCCCTAACCCCAAAGCCCAAACATTACATACAGGGATATGACTATCTCTATTTCTATAAAAGAAGTTAAAGATAGTATAACCTGTGCTATTTGGTGTGATAGGATCTCTGCAAAACCCTAGAACATCTTCGAAAACATCATCAGGAGCTCTTTTGTTCTGACTAGAACTAGGTAGCAATTTCAAAAACTCATCTGAATAATTAGGCTTGCCCTTGTCTTCACCACTTTTAGACTTTGCTTCATTGCTGGAAGATGTTTCCCTTCTCTCAGGTTGACTCATCTTTGCTACATAATTATCTTAAATCTTTGCAAAATGGATTCACTTGGCACTCAGAAATCACTTCAGAATGACATAATTCTCTTTGAATGATTTTGGACACAGGAAACAATGATCTTAGCTTATTTATCGATATGGACCAAATGCGTACAGCTACCACAATCACTACAAATAACTCCTTAATTGCTCCCACATTCAATTTCACCTGTCACCAATTTTCAAAATAGAGCTAGCCGATGCACATATGTTGATAGATAGATTTTAAAAACTCAAAAACAAGGAAAAGAGGCAAATGATTAAGATCCTGCACTTTAAACCTGTTTATGTCATGCAATCTTCCTTTGAAACTGATTGGATGGCTCATTAGTCTACTTTCCAGCTTGATACTGTACTTTATCCACACAGGTAATGGTCCCTTTTTTTTTCTTTTATTACCTTTTCCAACTGGGCCCATTTAGCGAATCCGCGACTGAAAGCTTCTCGTGATCGCTTAATACAATGTTAACCCTAGCATATATTCAGAGAACTAGTGACCAAAGCCTTCGCAGGTTCTTGAAATGCAATCCTTAACTCATGATACTTTTCATGAATTAGCGAACACAGTGACACCCTTCGACCACTTGACTGCAGTTATCATTTGGCAAACCAGCGAACAAAGCCATCTCACATTCTCTTAATGTCCTGGCTAACTATTAAATCTTTTGGAGATTCAGCGAACAAAGGGTTCGCACATTCGCTTAATGAATCACTTAACCACTAAATTACTTGGAGAAATGGTGAAGCCTTTACTCTCTGAATCGCTGAATCTTTACTTTACCATCATCTTTACTCTGAGATCTTGAATGAATCGTTGATCTTGTCGATGATCTATGGCTGTCGCCAGTTCGCTAAAATATTTGATCCTTGGTCATTTGATTACAAGATTCAGTGAACAAAGGGTTCTCTGAATCACCAAATCATATTAAAAACTAAGTATTTCAATCCGCGATTAAGCAACTAAAGACTCAAAACTTAGCCAATCCTTTTATTCGCGCATTCACCAAATGATTATGCCCTTTACCTTTATTTTTAGAGAACCCGCGACCACATGATTCACTGAATCGATAGATCATTTATCTTCTTACTAATTTATTTCGAGAACAAGTGAACACTTGAAACAACCCGTTCTGCCAAATTCTTCATACCAAACTATCGGGGCCGCCAAACTTAGAAGACTTTACACAGTCACTCACTCACCAAATGAAACATGTAGGACCCAATAATATCTGAGATTAAACCACAACCGTCGATCCCGACAATGATCTATGATACTCACCAAGTCGCTAGGTTATTTTTCCTTTAACCGCTAGATTCAGAGAATGAGCAATAACCATTGTCGCCAAGTCATTGAGTGTAAGCAAAGAACTGCCAAGGAATACGTGAATTGGAGATAATGCATTCGCCAAGTCGCTTAAATTTTTTTGATAACCGTCTGATACTTGGAGACTTGCGAACAAAGACAACACTTAGCATTTTTAACACATTCTCTAGTTCGCTGAATAGATTAGATACACGACATAACAATACGCGACTTGGTGATTGACTAAGGAAAAAGCCACATGCACTTTTTTTAAAAACTTAAGGAACCAAAAAGCAATGATGAATTAGAAGATTTTAAAGTTGACTTGAGTTTTTACATGACTTCCAAATTTCTTCGAGGATAAAACCCTAGGGGAGCTATTTTCAAACCTTTTTATGACAATTTTCAACACTTCACAAAACCTAGACTAGGCAAGGTATTCATAAGGAATTTAATACAAAAATTCAGACAAAATCCTTAGAAAATAAGAATATATCCAACAGACAGTTTTCAGAAAATACATTCACTCTATCCTCATGACTTGGCTCAAAAACACATATTCCCCCATAGAGGAAGTACCAACATCTAATATATAAAAAGATAGAGCTCGTATATAACTAGACTAATGCACCAATCTGCATCACTTCTGTAAAGTAGGTTGGAGCATAACCCCAAGCATACCTCTCAGATAATCAAATGTATCTTTTAGTAAGGGATTTGTAAATATATCTACAATCTTCTCTTTTGTACTTATATACTCAAGTCTCACTTCTTTCTCTACAACTTTCTCTCTTACTACATGAAACTTTATTTTATATGCTTTGTCTTAGAATGTAGTACAGGATTCTTAGACATACTTACTATACCAGTGTTATCAGTGTATAACAATAGGCTCATCATATTTTATTCCAATATCCTTCAACATTTGTTTGATCCATATTATCTGGTTACAATTTTTTGCTACTGCTACATATTCTACTTCTGTTGTGCTCTGTGAAATACAATTTTGTTTCTTGCTAAGCCAAGAAATCAATATTCCTCCAAGGAAAAATGTTGCACCACTTGTACTCTTTTTTCATCAACACTGACTCCCCAATCTACCTCACTAGAGTCCTCATGACTCGGCTCAAAAACACATACTCCCCCATAGAGGAAGTACCAACATCCAATCTAGAAAAAGATAGAGCTCATATACAACTGGACTGATACACCAATCTTCATCACTTCTCTAAAGTAGGCTAGGGCATAACTGTAAGCATACCTCTCAGATACTCAAATGTATCTTTCAATAAGGGCTTTGTAAATATATCTGCAATCTTCTCTTTTGTACTTATATACTAAAGTCTGAATTCTTTCTCTGCAACTTTCTCTCTTACTACATGATACTTTATTTCTATATGCTTTGTCTTAGAATGTAGTAAATGATTCTTAGACATACTTACTATACTAGTGTTATCACAGTGTATAACAACAGGCTCATCAAATTTTATTCCAATATCCTTCAACATTTGTTTCATCCATATTATCTAGTTACAAGTATTTTCTGCTACTATATATTATACTTCTGTTGTGCTTTGTGAAATACAATTATGTTTCTTGCTAAGCCAAGAAACCAATCTTCCTCCAAGGAAAAATGCTCCACCACTTGTACTCTTTTTTTCATCAACACTGCCTCCCCAATCTGCATCTGTATATGCACATAGTGTAAAATCATCATATTTTTCATACCACAATCCATATTCAATTATGCCTTTCAAGTACCTCATTATTATTTTTTCTACTGCATAATGTGATTCTTTAGGATCAACTTGAAATCTTACAATGATTCCAACCACATGTGATATGTTTGGTCTTGTATGAGTTAAATATTGCAATCCTCCAATCATAGATTTGTACCTCTTTTGTTCAACTACAGGAGTCTCATATGTGCTAGATAACTTGTGTCCAGTTACCATAGGTGTGCCAACCAGCTTACAATTATCCATTCCAAATCTCTTCAATAAGTCATTCAAGTACTTTTTTTGACATAAGAAGATACCATCACTGTTCTATATTATCTGCAATCCTAAAATATATTTCATCTCATCAATCATACTCATTTTACATTTCATCTACAAATTTATCACTGGCTTCATCTTCTCCTCCAAAGATAATATCATTAACAAAAATAACTACAACCAACAAACCATTTTCAATTTCTTTCATATACAGGTTACTATCTTCTTTGCCTTTAGTAAATCCTAATTTTATCAAATACTTATCCAGTCTTTCATACCAAGTTGTAGGTACTTGTTTAAGTCCATATAAAGCTTTGTTCAGTTTACATACCATGTCTCCTTCATGAGTTAAGGGAAAACCTTTAGGCTACTCAATGTAGACTTCTTCTAATTCTCCATTCATAAATGTTGACTTCACATCCATCTAATATACTTTGAATTTCTTATAGGCTGCATAAGCCAAAAACATTTGTACTGCTTCAATTCTTGCAACAAGTGAAAAAGTTTCTTCATAGTCAATTCCTTCTTGTTGTGAGTATCCTTTACATACCAATCTTGCTTTGTTCCTTAATACTTCTCCTTGTTCATTGATCTTGTTTCTGAATACCCATTTAGTTCCTATAAGATTCTTATCTTTAGGTCTAGGGACCAATTCCCAAGTCTTGTTCTTTTCAATTTGATCTAGTTCTTCCTTCACTGCTTTAATCCAATGTTCATCTTTACAAGCTTCACTAATAGATTTAGGTTTAATTTGAGAAATTAAACATAGTTCTTCTTTTACCTTATTCTGTGTTAGAACTCCTTTTTCTATGCTCCCAATAATATGTTCAAAAGGATAATTTCTTGCTAGATTCCTATTAGGTGTCACTATCTTAGTTCTTGCTTCAACTCTAGGTTCTACTCTAGGTTCTTCTCTGATTTCCTCAATGTGACTTTCATTATACAATTCACTGTCAGTTTCATAGAATAATTCAATATTTTCTTGATCAATTCTAGGACGAGTTCCTTCATCTGATTCATAATCAACCATTCTTTCCTGAATTTTGAACTTTTCATCAACTTTAACATTTGCGCTCTCAACAATAGTTTTAGTTCTTTTATTGAAACATCTATAAGCTTTTCTTTTCAATACATAACCAAGAAATATACCTTCATCACATCTAGGGTCAAACTTTCCAATGTCATCATCTCTCTTAATATAACATTTACTTCCAAAAATTATGAAATACTTAACTGATGGTGCATGTGTCCAAACCATAATTCATAAGGTTTCTTGTATGTGTATGCTCTGATTTGTACTTTATTCATTGTATATACTATTGTTTTCACTTCTTCTCTCTAGAATATCTTTGCCAAGTCATTTTCAAATAGCATTTCTCTTGCACCTTCAATCACTAACATGTTTGTTCTTTCTATAATACCATTTTGTTCAGGTGTTCTAGGGGCTGAAAATTGTCTCTTAATGCCATTCACTTCACAAAAAGTGTTAAATTATTTTGAAGTAAATTCTCCACCTCTATCTGATCTTAAACATTTAATCTTCATTCCAGATTCATTCTCACTTTTGTTCTTAACTACTCTAAACTTATCAAATGCCTCAAATTTTTCTTTAAGAAATTTAATCCACATCATTCTGGTAAAATCATCAACAAGAATCATAAAATACCTTTCACCATAGAATCCTCTAGTCCTTGTGGGACCTCTCAAATCTTTATGAACAATTTCTAACTTCTCTATTCATGTAAACTTCTTGCTAGGAAATGAGCTTCTCTTTTGTTTAGTCGTAACACAATCCTTGCAAATCATGTTAGTAGGTTTCATAATTTTAGGCAAGTCTCTTACTGCAAGTGTAGTACTTACTTTCATAATGTTATCAAAATTTATATGACAAAATATTTTGTGTCATAACCAACTATCATCAATCTTAGTAATCAAGCATGTCATCTTAGCAGGATTCAACTGAAATACATTACCTCTGGTTCTTGATCCAGTTCAATCAAATTATCATCCTTATCCTTGATTACACAAGTTTTCTTAGTAAACCAAACTTTATATCCCTTATCAACTAACTGTCCAACACTCAAAAGATTATGTTTCAATCCATCCACAAAATAAACATCATCAGTGCTAGTCTTCCCATCAAGAGAAATAGATCCTATTCCTTTTATCAAACAAGGTGCATTGTCTCCAATTCTAACAGATCCTCCATCATAATTGTTAAACTTTATAAAATTCTTCATATCTCTAGTCATATGATGTGAAAAACCACTATCTATAATCCAATCATATCTCTTTTCTACTTGAGAAACTAAAGCTTTTTCTTCTCTAACTTCAGTTTCAGAGTTTTCTTCTTTTATTACTACAAATCCTATATCATCATTCTCATTATCACTTTCACTTAGGGATTTATCCATACTAGCCTCAAATTCTTCATCATTAGCATAGTAACATTCTTTAGATCTTCTAGGTTTAAATTTCTTTCTATACTTCTTTACTCTCTTAGGACATTTAGATGAAAAATGACCATATTCTTGACAAGTCCAACATTTAAAAAATTTCTTACCTTCTGGTTCTCTTTTCACAAGCAAGGCAATTTCTTCCTCAATCTTCCCATCTTATTCATTCTTAGATCTACTTCCACTAGCATAATCTCCGCTTACACTAATGCTTCTTCACAAGCTAGGACAAATACTAAGTGCATTGAATGTTGTCTCCATTATAGGTAGATCTCTCGACTGTCTTAAGTTTATCTATGCTTCTTCTAGTCTTCCTTCCAAGAAGGGTTTCTCTAGTGAAGTTCTTAGTACAAGGTATAACTTTCTCAATCATCTATATTGTATGGTTAAATACAAGAGTTAATGTCTTTAGAATTTTCCATATCACTTCATTCTCTATCTTGTTTTCTTCATAATTTGATACATGCAACAATTTTTGACATTCTACCAATAGAACTTCTAATAGATTCATCTTCCATCATTCTTATATCTTCAAATGCACATATCCAATTATGTAATCTGGATCTCTTTGCATGTTCATCACCTTCAAAATTAGATTGTAAAGCTAACCAAATTTCATGAGAAGTTCTTAGATATCTTACCTAACTGTGCTCATTTTTTGAAAGGGCTACCAAGAGTGCTTCTCTGGAAAGTATGTTACACATGAACATATCTCTTTCCTCATTAGTACATTCTTCAATTTTGTCTTCTTCAATGATGGTCTTTTCATTCTTTGTGATTAACCAATATCCTGGCCCTAAACATAGTAAATGTGTCTTCATATTTTCTTTCCAACTATCAAAGTTCACTCCATCAAACTTAGGGCTTTCTTTCCTAAAATGATTCACCATGGATCTCCTTAAGTTGTTAAACTTTTCCTTCAAGAACCTGATGCTTTGATACCAATTGTTAGAAAGTAAATTCCACCAAGATAATTGAGAGGTGGGGGGGGGTGAATCAGTTATCAGATAAATAAAAATTTTATCGCCATTGATATATTTTAACCATGTAAGTAATTTAAGAAACAACCATATAAAGATAAACATACACAGTAACACAATAACACAAGATATGTTGACTAGGGAACCTCTTGATCAAAGAGTAAACCCCAGTGGGAATGATGCCAACAAAAGATGCACTAATATGAAAATTCCTTGTGAGAGGATGGACTCTGTTAAGAGCCTTGTGAAATACATTCAGTACAAATGAGTCCTTGTTAGGAGACTTTGAATCCCTGTTAGAAGATTCTAACCCTGTTAGGAGTTTATGGAAGTCATAAGGACCCACTACCCAAACAAATTCAAGGGAAAGATCACTGAACACACTATCCAACTAATTTTTGTATTACTCAATAGAATAATACCAAATATTCATAGATCTCAAAAACTTATCTCTTCTCCTCTGACTATGCCAAACCGCACCAGCTACTTCATCATATCTCAATACCAGATCTTTGTTTTTCACATATCCTCTTACAACAAATATTGCTCAATTTCGTAATTCACTTTCATACTATCTCTCATTTATTATTACAATAAAGGAAAAGAATCCTTCCTTTATACCACACTCAAATAATTACAAATGATTCGGTCAACAAGGCTTAACCAATTACAAAATAAAAAGCTTCCACATGTTACACAATATTTTATAATTACATAAAATTGTTGGCTTCCAAACAAGATAATTCTTCACTCATGAAATCTCTGACATTTCTATTAGGTCCACATCACTATCATCATATATTCATCATTTTTACAACCTCGCATGCCTATATTCTATCCCAATTAGGAGATATCATCTAGTTTCTACAAACCACTTCTCAAGAACACTGCCTAAATACTACTTCCACTGAATTACACATAACTGTCATGAATAGTTTAATTTCCATATGTGCTCTTGACCACAAACATAGGACACAACATAAAGTAATTCCTCAAATCTGCATAGCTTGATCTTCAATATCCCACGTGCGCTAATACAAACACTGTCTACTTCTCTGCTAATCTCCAGTAGATCACTGTGTTGACATCAATGACAATCACAGTCATGAATGCAACAAAAACTGCTCCAAAATGGTTGTGAATACTCCTCCATAGGATATATTCAGCATTCATTCCTAACAAGGGGAAGCACCCCTAATTTACCTCTTAGATATTCATGACCATCCTTAGGTAAAGCTTTTTTGAATATGTCTTCTAGTTGTTCCTTTGTATTCACATATTCCATTCTCACTTCTTTATCTTTTACTAATTCCCTTAAGTAATGATACTTGATAGAAATATGTTTGGCCTTTGTGTGCATCACTAAATTCTTTGATATGTTGATAGCGCTTGTGTTATCATAGAATATAAAAACCGGTTTAGTGATCTCCTCTTTCATACCTTTCGACAATTGCTTGATCCATACCAAATTTGAACAGTTCATTGTAGTTGCTACATACTGAGCTTCTGCTATAGATTTGGAAATGCAGTTTTGTTTCTTGCTTGTCCAAGAGACTAATCTTTTTCCCAGAAAGAAAGCTCCACAACTTGTACTTTTTCTGTCATCAACATTTCTTGCCCAATCTGCATCAATGTAGAGTCTCAGTTAAAAATTTTCATTCTTCTTGTAGTATAATCCATAATCTTTTGTCCCTTTCAGATATCTCAGTATTCTCTTCATAGCCATCATATGATTTTCCTTAGGATTGGTAGAAAATCTTGCCACAATCCCAACTACTAGGGCTATATCTAGTCTATTGTGGACAACATATTGTAGCTTTCCAATCATGGATTTATACATGGTATGATTCACTTCAGTAGTATCATCAGTTTTAGATAGTATCTTTCCAGTAGCCATAGGAGTACTTACTAGTCTTGAATCCTTCATTCCAAAAGTTTTTAGTATCTCTTTGACATATTTAGATTGTGTGATAAAGATACCTTTCTCCATCTATAGACTTGCAAACCAACAAAGAATTTTTATCTCACCAAACATAGACATCTCAAACTCAGTTTGCATCTTATTTGAAAAATTTTGATAGAGGGCATCTTGTCCTCCAAATATGATATCATCTACAAACATTTCAGCTAACAAAATCCCTTTACCGTCTTCAAATTTCATGTACAGATTTTTATTGTCATTTTTCCTTGTAAATTCAATCTTTATCAAATAATTGTGCAGCATCTCATACCATGCTCTGGGGGCTTGCTTCAATCCATACAGTGCCTTGTTCAGTTTGCAAACCATATTTTTCTTGTTTGGATCAATAAATCCTTTAGGTTGTTCAATGTATACTTCTTCTAATATAGCATTCATAAATTCAGACTTGACATCCATCTGATGTACTTTGAAGTCTTTGTAAGAAGCATATGCAAGTAGAGTTCTCACTCCTAATCTTTCTACAGGGGAAAATGTTTCCCCATAGTCTATTCCTTCTTCTTGTGCATAACCCTTGCATACCAATCTTGCCTTGCTCCTTGTGACTTTTCAATGTTCATTAAGCTTGTTTCTAAATACCCATTTTGTTCCAATAACATTCTTGTTTTTTGGTCTCGGCACCAGAGTCCAGGTATCATTTTTTTCTATTTCATCTATTTCTTCATTTATAGCTTGAATCCAGTCTTCATTCTTTAATGCATCTTTTACTGTCTTAGGCTCAAACTCACATAATAAACATGTAGGGTCTTTCAACTTACTTCTGGTCAAGACTCCAGATTCCTTATCCCAAATGATTTTCTAAGGCTTATGATGTCTTCTCATAAACTGTGCCAATGTAGGTTCAGATTTCATTTCTTCTTGATCTTCATGTTCATCATGAAAAATTTTAGTTTTTTCTTCTGATTTCTCAGAAACATCCTCTTGATGCTCGACATTGCTTACCTATGACTCTGCATCTAGTGTAGGTGTGTTACTTTCCTCTCCTTCTTCCATATAGACAAAAGATCTATAGTCTCCAAGTTCTTGTTTACCTTCTTATTCATTTTTCTCTTCATATTCATCAACTCTCACATTTGCACTATCCATAATTTTGTTAGTGTTAGAATTCAAAAACTTATAAGCTTTACTCAGTGGAATAACCTAGGAATATGCCTTCATCACTTTTTGTATCAAACTTTCTATTTCTATAACCTAGGAATATGCCTTCATCACTTTTTGTATCAAACTTTCTATTTCTATTATCTTTCAGTATATAGAATTTACTCCCAAAGATTCTAAAGTATTTCACATTAGGTGCATATCCATGCCATAATTCATAAGGTGTAACATTTGTATCTTTCTTGATTTGTACCAGGTTTAAGGTATAAACAGCTATACTCATAGCTTCTCTCTAGTATTTTTGTGCAACATTCTTCTTAATCATTAGTGTCCTTGCACAATCCATAATAGATCTATTTCTCCTCTCAGCTATACAATTTTGTGGAGGTGTTCTAGGTGTAAACATCTATCTCTTGATTCCTCTATCATTGTAGAACAGATTAAACTCATTTGATATAAAGTCTCCACCTCAGTCAGATCTCAGACATTTTAGGCTTCTACCTATTTCCTTTTCAAAATTTTCCAAATACAACTTAAACAACTAAAATGCATCATATTTCTCTTTCAAAAACATTACAGTCATCATCCTAGTGTAGTCATCAACAAACACAATAAACTAATTAGCACCACAATAACTTTGTACACCAATAGGTCCACAAAGGTCAGTATGAACCAAATCCAAAGTATTCCCAAAAGTAAATGTCTTTCTCTTGAAACTAGACTTTGTCATTTTACCCATCTGACATTGTTTACACATCACATTATCAGGTTTCTTCAATCTTGGTAAACCTCTAACTTTATTCTTTTTACTAATATTTACCAGATTATCAAAATTAACATGACATAGCCTCTTATGCCATAACCATACATCATCAAATTGTGCAAACAAACATGTCTCTTTAGATAGATCTAGATAGAAAAAATTACCTCTAGTTTGTTCTCCACCTCTAATTAGTTCACCAGTAGCATCAAATATTTTAGCCTTCATGTGATGAAACTCCACTTGGTAACCAGTTCTATTAAGTTGTGCAACACTCAAAAAATTATAGTTAAGACCTTCAACCCAATAGGCATTTTTACATGTGATCTTATCAATTAACGTAATTGATCCTTTACCCCTCATAGGACATGGTGCATCATTACCAAACTTAACACTTCTACCTTTGTAATGATCTACGATTTCAATTTTACTTTTATCACCAATCATGTGATGTGAGAAACCACTATCAATAATCCATTTATCACCTTTACTCACATAAGAAATAAGTTCAGTTTTCTCATCTTCATCAGAATTGTCTTTAATATCAACATAAACTACTTCAATATCAAAATAAGCACTGTCACTATCAATTTCCTCTTCAGCAATATAACAGGATTTCTTACCTTTATCCTTGTAATCTTTGTACCTTCGGTGATCTCTGTTATCTCTCTTATCTTTGTACTTGCTTTCTCTTTCCTCATCCTTGTCATTCCTATCAAGACATCTTGTAGCAAAATGGCCAACTTTGTTATATGAAAAATAGATTATAGGAAGTTTACCTTTATATTTTCCTTTTCTTCTTTTCAATCTTCTAGCCATCAATGCCTCAAGATCATCTAGTTCCTCATCAGAAGTGCCATTGTCAATTTCACTATCACTTTCACTTTTCACACATTTTTCTTTCTCTCTCTTAGATTTATGAAAAACCATTTGTGAATTGAATGCAGATTCAACATTAGGAACAGTGTAGTTATCATAGTTAGATAGTTGAAAAGTAGTACGTGTAATGCCCCACCAAGGAACCCTTGACTCAAGGACATTATACTCATTAAGTCATACACAATATATAATACTTTCTCTTTTTTTTAATAAAGTAGCAGAACATAATCTAATTTGATTTATTTAATGTTACTAAAGGTCAAGAGAATAAAGAGATTATACTACTTGTCTTGCTCAATTAACAAATTATTATTCTTGCATACCTGAATATTGCTAACTTTCTTTTACATGATGACCACCATGTCCAACACCTGTAACTACACATATGTCTAAACAACTAGATGTAAACATTAGATATATTATATTACAAATAAATGTTTTATTGATTACTTAGCTATGAGAATCATTATTAAGGAGTGAAATCATTGCATTATAAACTTAAAGACAAACCCTAAGGGACTAGACCTAAGCCTCGGGGGCTCATCATTGATGGCCTTGCCTACGTTCACGCTCAGAGACTTCGTAGTTCGACTCTCCCCATTCTAGACTATCTATTTATAAAATCAAGAAAGCGGGTACGCAACCCTTTCTAGGGTCTTGTTCCCCAGACAGTTTCCCCTTCGGCTGCCACCCACTTAGGTGGAATAGAGACAAAGTCCTATACTTAAAATTGATAACTAATTCCATAACTCAAAAATAGAGTTTAACTCACACTAATATAGTATTCATGAAACGTGCTTAATTATAGTATTTACTAAAGTGCCTTCCAACCAAACATAGGAATAAAATACAACCAAATCTTAGGATAATCATAATTTGGTTCATTAAAGTCATCATCATAATTAACATCATTAAATTAGGAATAATCATTATAAACGTCACAATCCCTAATTGCATGTACAATCGCATGAAAACATGACATAAGCCCAATACCTCCTCTATTCCTAATGATCGACCTAATTATGATGAAATGAAATCAAATAAATAAAAATAGTTTAATATAAACTAAAGTTAACCCCATAAATTACATTATGATTTAAATTATACATTACCTTTAATGAAATAAAGTAATAATAATAAATAGACCAATTCTAATTTTAATTAAATTTGAAATTTTAAACAATATCTTTAATGATTTATTAACTAATTTATTTTATTTTCATTATCTATTGATTATGTGTAGTCATAAATACATATATTTACAATGAATCATTTATATTTATAAATTTTAATAATTAATAGGTAAAATGAATTTTATTTTATAATAACACTAATTTCTATACATAACATATATTTTTAATAAATAAATTTTCTACCTTAATAGCATTGGACTCCATATTCTTCTCTTTGTAAAGAAAATGCCCTTTTTTTTTTTCCTTCTAAATTTAATGTTTGGTTAATACTTTCTTATGTTATAAAGATAGATTTTCTATGCACATTAATATTCCACTTTTAATTTAGTTTTTTTTTTTTTAAATTTCTTTTCTTTTAATTATTTATTTTCCTCCTACAATCTCTCCTTATTTTTCTCCTATATTTACTCCTTATTATTTTCCTATAATTTCTCATATATTTTTACTAAAAGTTTAAATGATTTTTACCAAAAGATTTATCATATATTAAAATCATTAACTTTAAAATCTAATAATCTCCCCTATTAATTTGACAAATAACCTATTAAACAAATCTAGCAAATAAAATAATACAAAGCTAAACATGAAAATCTTTAAATATTAAAATAATTAGAAACCTTAAAATAACATCTAATTTATTATTTCAGTATTATTAATGTTTTAATTATTTCTAAATTTACTTATGCCTGTGCATTAATTTTTAGTCCTAAAATTAAAAAAACCCAACGGAGCCATGTTCCGTAATTTTTATACTAAAACATTTCTAGTATATTATTACTAAGGCTATTATGGTTTTATTTCAATAATCTTAATTCTAACCTTCCAGAAATAAATAAACACACAGGAAAAATAAACATAATACAATATAATAATATATTCTTCATATTGCCTGCACACAGGAAGCAACCACAAATACAAAACAAAACAATCACATAAATCAAATAAGGAGGAGCATCTTGCAGGATAGCTCCTACCTGGATTCCGGAGAAGACAACCATTGAAGAAGGAGGAATCAATCAACTTGGCCTTCTTCCAGCACTTCACCAAAGCCTTCCGATTGTAGACACCACCTTTTCCAAATATAAAATAATCAATAATGATATCCTAAAATTAAGATCAATTCTCCTATGAATAATCCAGCCAAAAACCCTCCCTAAATACAATATCCTCTCAAAGCAATAATCCAATTTCCTGAGTCTCCTTTTCAGCCAACCTCCCTATCCTTCAAATATCTCTCTTGTAAATAGGTTGAAGGATTGGTTGCACAGAAAATCAACCGTTGTAACCATCCCAACCAAAAGATAGTTTATAGTTTAGGATTTAATTTATTCATTAAAGCCATTCACGGGAAGGGAATAGCTAATTTAATATTATTAATAATAAAATCTAATATGAGAGCCTCGTAAATATTAATAAACTAATGTTATTTTTCTTTATTTAAGGAAAAGGAAATAATTTATTACTATTATTACTTATCACCATATTTACTAAAGCTATGGTAAAAGTTTTACCATATAATAATTAATCCTTTAAGTAAATAATTTATTTATTATTATAATTTAAAATACAATTACTTTCACACACTAATATTTATTAAATATATACATGTAACTATAGGCATATGTGTGCACCCATATGCTTATGTGTAGATATATTATTATAATATTATTAAAAATAATACTATTATTAGTGTCATATTATTAAAAACAATGTTATTATTAATATCATAAAAATCTTATTATTATGGCATTATAAAATATTATTATCCAATCAAATAAGAAATCATATTCCATACAAAGTAAAATCAAGATATATATATTTATATATATATGTGTGTGTGTGTGTGTGTGTGTGATCACTAACACAAGATGGTCTAACAAGATTAGTGAAATCAAGCACAACATTCAATACTCGCATGAAATAAATTATCTACGAGCAAAAATTGAGCATATTATTAAGAACAATTAAAGCTACCATATCCAAACCTTAGCCTCCTAAAATGAAAGGGACAAGAACAAGCAACAAGATCACCATAATCTAACAAACTATTATACACAATGATATATCAACAACATAAGGGACTGACGCAAGAACTCCCTGCCTAAAGGTCAAAAGGGTTAGAGGTTGAGTTCCTTCTCATGGAACCTTGGTGATATCTCTGTAACAACAACAATGATCGAGGATTTTGAGGGCTCGCTCAGACCTGTGGGACCAGGTGGAGATGATGCCCGGTACCTGCAAGCCTGCATCACCGAGAAGAGATACATGCACATAGATATATACAATAAGGCATTTGCAAACAGATCACCATGATCGATACATCGTGTTGACCTCAACTACGTGAGTAACTACGACTTCGTCCTGAGTCATGAAACACATCAATTGCATATACATAAAACATGAGGAATCACATATATATAATTGTTAGCTTCTAAATCCTTGGGTTAGCTCTTTAAATCTTCATAAGCATATACAAGATAAATGATTTCCAATTTCATAAACAATAAACAATAATTATAACTGAGTATGTCTAAATATCTGATAAGCACATCATCATCATAAACATAAATGTGAATACATAGCTCTAACCATCATAATGTAATGTCCAAATCAAAGAGTCCAAGTATAATTATCAGAGAGGTTATTACATCCTCCCCTCCTAAGATGAGACTTACTCCTGGAAGTCAACAAGTTAGAAATGGAGATACATCAAACATTATCTCTTAAACATATTTTAACTGATATCACATACATAACTAATCCTTGAATCTATACACTATATAGAAAATAATCCTCATAATATGGTTAAGCATAAAATATATATCCCAATCAATTTAACTATTACCAACAAGGATAACTTGAACTTGATCAAATATCAGTATGAATAGAATTTTCCCTTTACTTAGAAAGTAAGAACCAAGGTAACTAGCTTTAACCACTCAATTTTCCTTAAAACATATCAAGGTGTTACAAATTCCTTCTCTTTTAATACATGCAAATCAAATTTTTACTTGCATCCATACAACAATATATTTCAATCTGATATAAAACATTGAGCATATCCAAATGTGCCACATAAACAATCATACCAATCCACATCACTGGGATTACACATCACAAGGATCAGGAGTGGATATGTCTCTCTAGACAAGCTCTCACTCCGGGATACAATACCAGTCTCATCTATATCCAAAATCCATAATCAATACCTCACATAGTGGCTTGATGGTATATCGGGCCTTTGTCATGAAGACCCTCCATACAAGTCCACGTTTCATATCCCTTGTTTGTGTAAGGTGGTTAGCCTCCAAGGAACATACACCACACATAGGAAGGTAGTGGATACTAGCTGAATAATAGCCTCACATACCCCCATCCTCAAGGGTTCCCTGCGTCTACTTCCTCGTATACACTCACCAAGTCTGCCTCATGCATCCTTAGTGAGGAATCACAACGCAACACAAGACCAACATTACAAAAGAAGATAGTTTAGCCATCAAATCTCAATAATAATAATAAAACTAAATATAATTATCAATCTCAAAAAAAAGATAAGAAGAATCCAAGATACATTTCATAAGTCTTGGCTAAACTATTATAGAAAAAGATAAGAAAACTGTTGGTCTACACAACTGAAGATAAAATAAATTCATCATAAATTGCACATCACATCACTGTGTGACTATATCTAGTCACCTCGCGAGGAAGGAGGGAACAACGTCTAGCTATCACAATAGCCCTTCATGTGGTTGGGCCCGGGCAACACTACCCACATGGCATAGGGGGTTCACCTCGGCAACACCCCTGCATCGAATGGTGCAGAATAAGCATGCCAACCCACTCGGCATGACCATACACCAAGTGGAGTAAGCACACTCTGGTCGTATGTCGCATGGCAGTGTTCCTTGTGGAGTAGGCACACACAGGAAACACCCCGCATAATGATGTCTCTCATAGATCATCATCGTAGCCAGAGGTATACATGGCATGGGCCTACCCATATGCCTACCGCGTCTACAAACCGAGCATCCATGGGTGCCCCTCTACAAGCATGAAAGTATCACCAATATACTTTGCATCAAGTAGGAAACAAAATACATACATATACTGCGCCTTCACGTAATCATGTACGTGGCATCGTGTTCTCGAGCTCGGCTCGCTACCATCAGCAACATGGCATCATCACCTCACACTATGTCGGAACAATAGTGGGGTGTGGCATCATATTCATTGCATCATGTCGGAACATGTGCGAATATGGTATCCATCACAGCATGGGCTAACAAAATCTCCCTCCACATGCTGGACCACATAGTAATGTACATATCCATAAATCATATATCTCCTCTTAGAGGCTCATATCAAGTACTGGTATTGTGCTCAAGAACTATGGGAATTAGGATAAACACTTATGAACCAAATGTTTAGGTTCATCATAAGGGGAAGCATAGTTTACTCTTTTCCCTCGAGTAGTGGAAGCTAAGGTCACTTCGCGCCGCCATTATACGTACGCCACATAAATACCCAAGGAAATGGTGCTACTACTACCCCTCCACATACTAAATTACCAACACTCATGGGTTGGCACTCAGTAGGGTGACAAACAAGAAGGCAACACATGAATGGTATGGTTCTCCCATACCCTTATCCAAACATAACTTCCATGGATGATACTTATATTGCACCACTCCATGGAACTCAAATAATTACTGGTTATACACAACACCCAACATAAGCACTGGCACTGGTTTTATCACATTTACGAGGAAGTACACAATAACATCACATAGTATCCATATATTCTAATTTTTATTTTATTTTCACAACTCACTTTGTCTACGTAGTAAAAAATATCAATGACATACTTAATCACATTTCACCTCCTCATGGGCATATGCCAATATCCAATGTACACATATCAATCTTTGCCATTCCCATAATAATAACATCTATTTTCAAGATGACTTTAACTTATATAAAATAAGGCACAAGGAAAAATGATACACTATATTTCTTCAAGAGTCATTGAATCAACACATATTTGTTTTAATTAAGGAAAGGAAACAATAAACTTGTACTATGTACATTTATTAGTCACATAATAGATTCACAACTAATCATTATAAACCATTATGGACATTTACTTTTCACCTAATTAAAGACACTAAGAGTGGACCAAGTATCATCTTTTCAAACAAATGAATTAGCTAGGTACCTTCATTACACATGATAAATCCCTCCAATAAGGACACAACACACCATGTAGACATTTCAAGACACTAGTTTTCACTAATATAATGACTTCAATACTAATAAGGAATACATTGAATTCTCAATTGCCTAATATTGCAATTTGGGGAGGATAATCACATCATTACTGAACTTACCATAGCATTCATATTTCATCTAAATATTACCTATTCATCAAGTCAAGAACAAACGATTTTAGAAAGATAGTCAAGAAAATATTACATCAACCCTACCTATTCCTTCAATAATTGTACCAAAAGAATACATATTCCTTTCATTGTGAAAAACTCCTAATTTCATCTCTGTGGTTAATCCCTACATAGGCTTATAGTCACAAATGGACCTTAGGTCATTTAGCCAAGAATTTCCAAAATCACAAATTAAATCATATTTTTACTTTATATAGATAGCATCATTTGATGGTCATTCATCATGAATAGAGAAGAGATATTTATTTTTAATTTGCGGTTTTTATTATTATCAAATAACCCTAATATAATTCATGTAAACATTCAGGTGTTATAAAAAAACAAAATCAATCATGCATCATGTCACATTATCATTTGCATATAAATCTAAGGAGAAATACTCACCATGTTAATTTAGCAGATGTTCCCCACTATTTGTAAATCAACCACATGACCAAAAGGATTACCCAATAATTCCAATGTTGCAACATAATTAATAAGGTCCTAAATTCATGTTTTGTACAAGGTTTTTTTTTTTTTTTTTTTTTTTTTTTTTCAATTCTATTCTAAAATAGGGAATAAGAAAGAGAGAGACACAATATTTCAGTCCTTACAATAGCCTATAATATGTATGTAGTAACTTCATCATTTTCATCTATAATAAGGATAACTACCATAGTAACATCATTAACTAAATTCATTGATCACACATAGCTATTATGATATTTAAAATAGAATATAGTGTTAAGCCTTTTCAACTCAATCAAGCAACCTATAATCGCTATAACAAGCACTCATGATGACAAGTTTTAGAGGAGATATACTTGGTTATTGACAACACTTATGGTACAAAATAACTTGTAATACTAATTTGAGTCTTTCTAGGAGTACAACAAAAGGGTGATATGAAACATGTGGAATGCATTAACATTTATTTATTAGAAAGATATCCATTGTCTATGAAAGTATTCAAAAGGCTCATTCATTATATTTAGAATGAAAAAATAGAAGTAATTTATGTCAGACAACCTAACCATAGAAGCATGGGTACACTATAGCATGAATACCAAGAACATAGTTCCTATATTTAGGATCATGTATTATAATGAAAAACCAAAATAAAACTATGCAAAGTACTAAGCAGTAAGTGAGCTAAGAGTCCCAGTGTGGAAACCTAGGGCTCTGATACCAGATGTAATGCCCCACCAAGGAACCCTTGACTCAAGGACATTATACTCATTAAGTCATACACAATATATAATACTTTCTCTTTTTTTTAATAAAGTAGCAGAACATAATCTAATTTGATTTATTTAATGTTACTAAAGGTCAAGAGAATAAAGAGATTATACTACTTGTCTTGCTCAATTAACAAATTATTATTCTTGCATACCTGAATATTGCTAACTTTCTTTTACATGATGACCACCATGTCCAACACCTGTAACTACACATATGTCTAAACAACTAGATGTAAACATTAGATATATTATATTACAAATAAATGTTTTATTGATTACTTAGCTATGAGAATCATTATTAAGGAGTGAAATCATTGCATTATAAACTTAAAGACAAACCCTAAGGGACTAGACCTAAGCCTCGGGGGCTCATCATTGATGGCCTTGCCTACGTTCACGCTCAGAGACTTCGTAGTTCGACTCTCCCCATTCTAGACTATCTATTTATAAAATCAAGAAAGCGGGTACGCAACCCTTTCTAGGGTCTTGTTCCCCAGACAGTTTCCCCTTCGGCTGCCACCCACTTAGGTGGAATAGAGACAAAGTCCTATACTTAAAATTGATAACTAATTCCATAACTCAAAAATAGAGTTTAACTCACACTAATATAGTATTCATGAAACGTGCTTAATTATAGTATTTACTAAAGTGCCTTCCAACCAAACATAGGAATAAAATACAACCAAATCTTAGGATAATCATAATTTGGTTCATTAAAGTCATCATCATAATTAACATCATTAAATTAGGAATAATCATTATAAACGTCACAATCCCTAATTGCATGTACAATCGCATGAAAACATGACATAAGCCCAATACCTCCTCTATTCCTAATGATCGACCTAATTATGATGAAATGAAATCAAATAAATAAAAATAGTTTAATATAAACTAAAGTTAACCCCATAAATTACATTATGATTTAAATTATACATTACCTTTAATGAAATAAAGTAATAATAATAAATAGACCAATTCTAATTTTAATTAAATTTGAAATTTTAAACAATATCTTTAATGATTTATTAACTAATTTATTTTATTTTCATTATCTATTGATTATGTGTAGTCATAAATACATATATTTACAATGAATCATTTATATTTATAAATTTTAATAATTAATAGGTAAAATGAATTTTATTTTATAATAACACTAATTTCTATACATAACATATATTTTTAATAAATAAATTTTCTACCTTAATAGCATTGGACTCCATATTCTTCTCTTTGTAAAGAAAATGCCCTTTTTTTTTTTCCTTCTAAATTTAATGTTTGGTTAATACTTTCTTATGTTATAAAGATAGATTTTCTATGCACATTAATATTCCACTTTTAATTTAGTTTTTTTTTTTTTAAATTTCTTTTCTTTTAATTATTTATTTTCCTCCTACAATCTCTCCTTATTTTTCTCCTATATTTACTCCTTATTATTTTCCTATAATTTCTCATATATTTTTACTAAAAGTTTAAATGATTTTTACCAAAAGATTTATCATATATTAAAATCATTAACTTTAAAATCTAATAATCTCCCCTATTAATTTGACAAATAACCTATTAAACAAATCTAGCAAATAAAATAATACAAAGCTAAACATGAAAATCTTTAAATATTAAAATAATTAGAAACCTTAAAATAACATCTAATTTATTATTTCAGTATTATTAATGTTTTAATTATTTCTAAATTTACTTATGCCTGTGCATTAATTTTTAGTCCTAAAATTAAAAAAACCCAACGGAGCCATGTTCCGTAATTTTTATACTAAAACATTTCTAGTATATTATTACTAAGGCTATTATGGTTTTATTTCAATAATCTTAATTCTAACCTTCCAGAAATAAATAAACACACAGGAAAAATAAACATAATACAATATAATAATATATTCTTCATATTGCCTGCACACAGGAAGCAACCACAAATACAAAACAAAACAATCACATAAATCAAATAAGGAGGAGCATCTTGCAGGATAGCTCCTACCTGGATTCCGGAGAAGACAACCATTGAAGAAGGAGGAATCAATCAACTTGGCCTTCTTCCAGCACTTCACCAAAGCCTTCCGATTGTAGACACCACCTTTTCCAAATATAAAATAATCAATAATGATATCCTAAAATTAAGATCAATTCTCCTATGAATAATCCAGCCAAAAACCCTCCCTAAATACAATATCCTCTCAAAGCAATAATCCAATTTCCTGAGTCTCCTTTTCAGCCAACCTCCCTATCCTTCAAATATCTCTCTTGTAAATAGGTTGAAGGATTGGTTGCACAGAAAATCAACCGTTGTAACCATCCCAACCAAAAGATAGTTTATAGTTTAGGATTTAATTTATTCATTAAAGCCATTCACGGGAAGGGAATAGCTAATTTAATATTATTAATAATAAAATCTAATATGAGAGCCTCGTAAATATTAATAAACTAATGTTATTTTTCTTTATTTAAGGAAAAGGAAATAATTTATTACTATTATTACTTATCACCATATTTACTAAAGCTATGGTAAAAGTTTTTACCATATAATAATTAATCCTTTAAGTAAATAATTTATTTATTATTATAATTTAAAATACAATTACTTTCACACACTAATATTTATTAAATATATACATGTAACTATAGGCATATGTGTGCACCCATATGCTTATGTGTAGATATATTATTATAATATTATTAAAAATAATACTATTATTAGTGTCATATTATTAAAAAACAATGTTATTATTAATATCATAAAAATCTTATTATTATGGCATTATAAAATATTATTATCCAATCAAATAAGAAATCATATTCCATACAAAGTAAAATCAAGATATATATATTTATATATATATGTGTGGTGTGTGTGTGTGTGTGATCACTAACACAAGATGGTCTAACAAGATTAGTGAAATCAAGCACAACATTCAATACTCGCATGAAATAAATTATCTACGAGCAAAAAATTGAGCATATATTAAGAACAATTAAAGCTACCATATCCAAACCTTAGCCTCCTAAAATGAAAGGGACAAAGAACAAGCAACAAGATCACCATAATCTAACAAACTATTATACACAATGATATATCAACAACATAAGGGACTGACGCAAGAACTCCCTGCCTAAAGGTCAAAAGGGTTAGAGGTTGAGTTCCTTCTCATGGAACCTTGGTGATATCTCTGTAACAACAACAATGATCGAGGATTTTGAGGGCTCGCTCAGACCTGTGGGACCAGGTGGAGATGATGCCCGGGTACCTGCAAGCCTGCATCACCGAGAAGAGATACATGCACATAGATATATACAATAAGGCATTTGCAAACAGATCACCATGATCGATACATCGTGTTGACCCTCAACTACGTGAGTAACTACGACTTCGTCCTGAGTCATGAAACACATCAATTGCATATACATAAAACATGAGGAATCACATATATATAATTGTTAGCTTCTAAATCCTTGGGTTAGCTCTTTAAATCTTCATAAGCATATACAAGATAAATGATTTCCAATTTCATAAACAATAAACAATAATTATAACTGAGTATTGTCTAAATATCTGATAAGCACATCATCATCATAAACATAAATGTGAATACATAGCTCTAAACCATCATAATGTAATGTCCAAATCAAAGAGTCCAAGTATAATTATCAGAGAGGTTATTACAGTACGCTTACCAACAAGACTTTCCAGAGTTAGAACATTACCAAGGTTACATCTTGATTCTTGAATTGCTGAAATTCTGATAGCATAGATAGGAAGAAAATTTCTCAATACTTTACCAATGACAGTCTCATCGTCAATGATTTGATTAGCTCCTCTAATAGAATTCACTATCTCCTTAATTCTACCACAATACTGAGAAATATTCTCACCTTCTTGCATTTTCATTTCATCAAACTTACCTCTCAAGATTTCATATTTTTTCCTCAATACATTTGTATCACCACCATAGATGGTTGCAAGAGTATCCCACATTTTCTTTGTAGTAGGGCAATCCTTGATAGCTTCAAATTTAGGATAGCTTAAGCAGATACAATCTCCAACATTACTTGATTGTGTTCCTATTTTTTTTTCATCTCCTTGGCAGTCAAAGGTGCAACAAGTATAACATAGTCCATGTTCAACATAGTATTTTGTTGAATCACCAATACAGCTAGATGCAGTTTCATCAAACTCTACCATGCAGGGAAGTTCTCCTTGTTCAACTTTTCTACCTCCTTTTTATACATTTTGATCATTAGCTTCAAGTACCTTTGAAATTTTTCTCTCCAAGCACCAACAGCTCTGATACCAATTGTTAATATTATTTAGAACAATAGAGAGGGGGGTGAATCAGTTGTTCTCCAGGTCCAGATGTACCAATTGAACTTTTAAACAATTCAAACAATCTCAGATTGAATCAACAACGCAACTCAGTCACTAAAAAATATAATACCAGAAACATATAACATGCAGTCCACTATCCAAAATTAATTATCTTGCAAAATATAGAAACATTCACATCAAAACATTCACACAAGTATAACACCAAGATTTATAGTGGAAACCTAACTTGGGAAAAACCACTTTGTAACATGTTACTGATATTTTCATTCTTCTAAAGTGAGCTCTGTGAAAAGCCACCCTTGTTAAAGGTTTACCAAACACACTTCTAGGTGTGACCCTATTAAAGGATTTAAACACTCTGTCAAAAGTGACCATGGTTAAAGGATTTAAGTACATTCCATTAGAATGCCACCTTGATTAAAGGATTTAAACAATGACTGTTAGGTCAACCTTGATCAAAGGATTTGACTGATACAATGGTTAGAAAGTAGTAGTAGTTTTTGATCTGAAAAATATACAACTCACTTTGCAAATAACAAATCCAATTCGCACGTATATGCTAATTTACTGACTGAGTTCCATTTCCATCTCCATCTTTGATTTGGTCAGAATTCGCTTCAAGGAATCATAACTCTGATCAAATCCTTCACCTTTAGCCTTCTACTTAGACTTATCAGTCAATAACATCAACAAATTTAGCATACTTTGTAACCTCACGCTTAGGTTTTCCTATATACCTCTTCAATTAGGTAGATCCATATTTTTCTCTTCATCTCCTCCGTAGATCTTAGGTTAGGTTAGATTCATCGAATCCTTCCGGCATTTAAGTTCTTCATCCTTCCTTCTAGATACATCTTGAAACATCTAATTGAATCCATAATAAAATGATTTACCATGCATTAAATTCTCCATACAATCAATTAATAAAGTCAACATGATTTAAATAACCCAAGAATTCAACTATGTCAGTTGGGAATCTAAATTCTTTCTCCAAATGTAAATTATTGACACTCGATCAATACTGTGTTCATCTCCTCAGTCATCATTGTGTAACTCAGTCATCTCTACAAACTGTCTTCCTTGGTTAACACTGTCTTTCTCAGTAATTTTTTTGTCACTCGGCATAAACTGATGTTCGGTCAACACTAAATTTACTGAACATATACTTGCACTCGGTCGACACTAACATCACTCAACTTAAACTAGATTTCTTCACTTTTTCTCGGTTAGCCCTACTTCTTCAGTCTTTCTTTTTACATAGATAAACAATACATTATCTTATCAATGTGCCAAATAATCATGTACTCATTGAAGTATCAAATAACTCAACCTTTCTTTAGGTTCTCTTGTTATCTCCCTTGCCCTAATCCTTTTCATTAATCAATAGATATAGTACTTTCTTAGATAGCAACTGTCTTACTAGTTAAGGTTTGACATTAATGAAAATATAACCATTGTTTCAATTGTAGTTTCCAAAAATAGGATGAGGTCTTATATACCCGTGATTTTCTTAATTAGCTTAAGCACTGCTTTGGTTCTGAGTAGGTGGCCTAGGAGCCATAGGAATGATTTCCATAGAAGGTTGGAAAGGATCATCATCATTTTCTTGATTTTGAGAATTAGAGCTTTCTCCTCTTTCAAAGTTTGTAGTAGGAGCATATCTATGTATGACATCAACTTGTATTTCTATTGTAGCATCAGATAATGATTCCCATGTATATTCATGTGATTTTGTTTCATTGTTGCAATAATTCTTGATGTAATCAGCTAGAGACATAGTAGGAGGTATATTTTCAACATCACTTTCATCTATCATAGGAGGTATATTCTCAGTAGCAAGAGCTATCTTAGTAGCAGGAGCAGTAGAGTAGTCTGAAATAAGCATACCTCAAGGCCTATCTAAGATATGGGAGACGTCAAATAGTTTTCCCCAATCAAGATGTGTATGATCAGATTCAGTGATATGTTCAATAGTAGTAGTAGTAGTAGTAGTAGCAGGAGTAGGAGTTTGTTCTATTAGATTCACAGGATCATGTTCTTCAGGAGCTTGAAATGTCATATAAGACTCTCCTTGATAGTCTGGATTATAATTTTGGATATGTAAGAGCCTTGCATATGTCATTTTTTGTATTTCTACTTCTTCATCATCTGAATCCTCATATGGGTGAGTGTTGCAGCTAGGTTTATCAAAATTATGTTCATGATAGCCGACACCTAGTCTTGTCTTTAGTATTTTTGAGCTCAACATGTAGAGGTTCAAGAAGACGTTTTCATTTTCCAAGAGGACTTTTCCCATCATAACCCCATACTTTTTATTATTTGATATCCCATACCATAATTGCAGGCAAGATGTTAGTATGTATGTCTCTTTGTTCATATTTTTTGCTCTTGTAGAGTAAGGTAGCAATTTCATCCCTTTCTAGTATAGTTAGGGGAATTTTAGCTTTAACCATTCTAGTACCTTATGAATAATAGGTGTTGTAATTGATGGAGATGATTTTCCATGATATCTTGAAGAGATGGGAAAAGTATCCACTCGATAGTTTCCCATACTAGTAGGTATGACAAGTAATCTTTTTCCATGATCTGATAGAGGTGTTTTTTTCCTTTTCTTTTGATTTGTTAGGAGGTGATCCTTATTTTTTATGAGGAGTCATTTAGTCTTCTTATTTATAATTTCTATAGATGTATGCAGATTCCACATGAATAGTATTCTCAATTCCATCATTACAGAATTTAATGCATTGATGGTATGTAGAAGGAATTGCTTGCATCGCATGGATCCAAGGGCGACCCAAAAGTATTTTTTATGCCAAAGGAATATCAAGGGCTTGATAGATGACATCCCACTAAACATGACCTACTCAAATGGGTAAGACTACAATTCCTTTTGAAGAAAGTTCCTCTTCATCGTATTCTTTGATTCTTATTTTCTATCGAGGATCAACAACATGCTCTGAGAAACCAAGAACTTTAACCAAATTGAAACTGTAGATTTTCAAACCTGTGCCTCCATCTATTAAAATTTACTTAACCCTATACTTCTGGATGGTGACTTTAATATGGAGGGGTTGATTATGGGGATGGCTAATAGATTTTGTCATCTTCTTTACAGAAAGTGAGATAAGGAGGTGAAGTGAGGTGACCAACCATGGACTGGAACTCATTGATGTCTAGGTCCTTAGGTACGTGAGTTGCAAGAAGGGATTGATCAAGAATCTCTCTATGAGAAGGACAGATTTGAAGTAGCTCAAGTATAGGGATCTGAGCTAAAGTGTGCTGAATTTGGTCAATTAGATTAGAATACTATGTAGTTGACAAGGTAGCTAGTTTAGTTGTTGACATTTTTATTTTTTTAGAAGTAGAGGAGGAAGATGAAGCTTCTCATGAAGGAGTGATTTTTTCTTGAGAGTGAGTAACTGCATTAGATGATTCAACTTTATCTTTTCCTTTAGTATGTTCAGAAGATTAAAGCATGTTAATCACATTTTCATTGTTACATTAGGTGTAGGAAACCTTATTATCCTTCTTATTAGAAGAATCCCCCTTTTTTAAATTTAGAAAAAGGTTCCTTGAAATCCTTATGGTCATTGTTTTCTTGTGAGGGGTCAACCACAATAGTCTCATTATCGATCAAATCTTGGAAGAGATTCTTAAGTTTCATGCATTCTTTATTCTTGTGGCCTTTGTTGGAATGATAATCGCAATAGTGGTTGTCATTCCACCATTTAGGATTTATCTCAGGATCATAGGGTCTTGAGTTGTTAGGAAAAGTAATAATCTGATTAGCTAAAAGCGTCTTCAAATAATTTTCAAGTGATTCTCTGAGAGGAGTAAAGTTTCTCTTAGGCTTAGAAGCCCAAGGTTTATTAGTTTAGCTTTCATGACAGTAGATAGATTGAAAGCTTTCTCTTTAGGAGTGGTAGACTTTGAAGTTGTATCCACAATTCCATCATTGACAACATCCTTGGTTTATTCAAGAATTTTTTCTTATCCTTGTTATGTTGGTTGTTAGAGGATTTATGATCTTTAGATTGAAGAGTGATATCACCCTTACAAACAAGGACATCATCTATGTGAATAGATGATTCAACCAGTTTATAAAATGAAGCATAAGCTTGCATCTATAATGCATAATTCATTTCAGGAACCAAGCATTAATAAATATATCAATATTTTCAATCTCAGGAATCTATCAAGGATAATGTGAGTATATCTTTTTTCCATCTTTGAAGGAAAACCACAAAGGATTCACCTTGGCATTTTTTATGTTCCAAAGATCAAGCATAGTGATAGCGTGTTGGATGTTATAGGAGTATTGCTGGATAAATATTTACACTATCTAGTCAAATGATTTGAGAGGAGGAGATATTTTAGTGAACCACTCCATAGCTTGACCACTAAGACTCTTAGGAAAGAGTCTCATAAGATAAGTATGTTCATCGCAATGACTTCATTCTTAGTCCACAAAACTCTCTAATATGATCATGATGTCTCTACTAGCATCATACTTTTCGTACTTAGGAAACACAAATTTTCGAGGAAAAGGAGGCATGTATAGATCTTTGTCAAAATGAAATGAGAATATAGCTCAAGAGAAAATAATGTGCTTGGTTGTTCTTTTTCTTTTCTAAGAGAAACATTTGTTTCATCATGTCTTCCATTTTTTTCTTCATGATTTCCATTTTAGATGGTTCCTCTTTCTTGATCAGATTGTCAACATCAAATTTGTGGGGTATCTTAACTCCTTGTGAGGCTAGATGCAAGAAGTATTGATCTTCTCTTTAGTCAAGGTCAACTTCATAAGTCTGTGCAAGCATTCATATTGCTAAAATCATAAGATTTCTTCCTCAGTTATTTCATTGTCTAAATCACCACCTTGTGGGAAATGTGATCTAGGTCTAGTATGTTGAGATCCATGTCTAGAGACGGGATGATCCTTGATTTTTTTGTCCAAATTTTTTGTCACCCAATATTTTTAGGAGCTTTGAGTTTCTTTCTTTAATGGATCTGAGATCTAGTTGTGACCGGCATGAAAAAAGATTGTTAAAGGCCAAATAGGATGACTTGATGTTCAAGAAAGGTAAGTAAAAGTGTTCACTTGTCCAAAGTGTAAAAGTGTAATAGATATAGAAAAGATAAATTCCCACAAAATTTCCAAAAGGAAAGTAGATCCCTATGTATGACACTTGTGAACAAGAAATAGATATGATAGAGCATCCAAGAGAGTTAATTAAAGAGATGATGGACAAGTGAACATTCTACTAGCCAAGAATGTATTCAAGAGACAAAAGTAATATTTTCTAGCTAGAGGAAATTCCTAACATGTCAAAATGTACCAAATAACAAGATGAGCTAAGGATCACAATAGAGAAGAAACATTGACAAAAATTTTATTCAAATGAGTGTGAGGTTGATTGGCAAGTTTGGAGCATTTCCTAGTCAAGGTTTGTTTTGAAAGAAAGTATTGTGAACAAGAAATAGTCTTCCAAAAATCCAACAAGGGACAAAGAAAAACTTGTGGATACAATAATATGTGAGGTCTTGCAAGGTATCACAATGTTCAATTATAGAAAGTGTATGTTCAAAAAAATGTTTTCATGGGTCTTATCATATTAAAGCACATCAGGAAAAACTACCTAAGGTCAAGCAAGAAGTGTTTCAAAACATTTGCCCTAAACTTGGTACCCCCTTCGCCTCACATTAAGTGATATTGGCTTTATCATGGATTTTTATCCAAGTGAGTACATATGGTGAGTATATGAGGGTGATCTAGGTAAAGTCCAATTAGATCAATTCTTGCACAAAGGAAGCCACATCACCAAAAAGGATAGCCTCTAAGCCCTAAGGTGTTTAGTAAAGATGCATAGTCTCAAAAACAATATTTAGACCTCTTTGCCCTATACAAAGTGAATTTACTCCTCTTGTAGTCTTGCAAACAAGATTTAGACCAAGAAGTCCCTATAAGCACCCAATCAGGTGTAGTCTTTCTTAGCAAGATTTAGGAAACTAGGCCCTACACATGATGAAGAATTAGGAATAGAAATAGCCAAGTATTCCCTCTCTTTAGATTGAAGGAAGCATTTGATTATAGTGGGGTGGATTTTGCTAGCTTTGCTTGTTCCCCCACTTGGGGCGTTCCCAAAATATCACTCTCTTGATAGGCCCTCTAAAGGCAAATGCATGAAAGAAAATGGATAGCTATTGGAGGTCTAGATTTATAATTTTCCATGAGGAAACTAGCATATCCTCCTACTCCATAGTGTCTCCCCAAACACATCAAGAACATCTTCATTTACCCAAGACTAATTGCAAGTGATCAACTAAGCAGGTCCAAGATTTTTTATTTTCTAAAAGGAAAAGAGCATACTCTCCTACTACTCAACTAACCACAAGACAAGAAGTCTTCTAGTTAAGATATGTTCCTAGAAATAAAATGAAAATAAACACAAAGTTGATTTGTATCTCCAAGGAAACCTAAAAGACAAATAGCATTAGTAGTTTCAAAATGGAGTCTTTAGCAAGTGTCCTACATCACAAAGAATTAGTAGGCATGAAGATATTGAGATCTTTTTTATAAGAAAAACCCTACAAAAACCACAAGCTAGGGCATAAAAAATATGCAAATAGAAGCAATCGCCCTATAAGATCACTTATTAGTTGCTGTTAAAAGACAAAAAATCAAAAAATGCACAAAAAAAAACAAGCAGTCTTAGCTAAAACTTGGACTGTGACAGAAATTAAATATGGGCAACAATTAATCAGTCTGTCATAAAATCGTACAATAGACCATAAAGAAGCATAATGATATTTCAGCTTAGAACCTTATACCTTACAAAGGCTAGGCGATATTTCTCTCTAAAGCGGGTGACATTTCTCTAAGAGATAGAATGATATTTTAGAAAATGCAATGTTTCGCCTAGCAGTATGTTGGAATGTCACCTGGGTATAGTATGAAATGTCATACAATTCTTTAGCCTCTAAAATCAATGTGATGAACTTGCGATAACAAAGAACTGAAAATGCAAGAAATGGAGCTAAATTTGAGAAACCATCCCCCACGGTGGGTGCAAAAGATGTGTGATAAAAAGTTTGAGACACTTCTATGAAACATAACACTTGAGAGAATCCATAGAAAAGGATGTCTCAAGAAGTGGCTCATAGCTTCCTAGTTGAAGTGAGTTTAATCCTTCTCATGATGCTCATCAAATTGGCATAGAGGATTAGTGACTTGACTACTCCAAAATGGAAGATTCAAAGCTAGAGAATGAAGCTAAGAATGAGAGATTAAGCAAAGATTGTATGCAAGCAATAAGTGATCTAGAATGAGAATGCAAGAGCTATTCTATTGAATCAATGCAAGAAAAGAAACTAGATTAACAATGCAAGATTAAGCTAGAAATGAAGCTAAGCTAATAATTCAAAATAACAAGATCGAACAACTAGGGACTAGAATGCAAAAGAATGTACCCTCGAGCCAAGGAAGAGATTCCTTTTAAGGGAGTTATCTCAGAATGGAGGGTGGATATTAAGAGGCAAAAGATTGAGTGATTGAGATGAAGATGCAAAAGATGATGCAAGGAGATACAAGGTTAGGTAGAGATTAGTGGTGAGGATTAAGAGGAAAAGAATATTCTAGGTAGAATAAGATAAAATAGCATTTTTTTAAAGCATAAATCCCTTTTAATTTCCTATTAATCAAGATTAAGTGTGCACACATGTGAATGTGTTCTTTTAATAAAAGTGTAGGAACTTTATATTAAAAGAAAGGTTATAGCAATTAAATAAATATGCAATCTTCAAGAAATTAGACCATAGTATAAGCTTGATATAATA